>PVIU01017770.1:0-41010 GCA_004026605.1 Ondatra zibethicus
AAGTTATTTTCAATTCTTGGGACACAGACGAATTAATGATTTTATTCAGATACTACTCTAACAAGCCCATTAAAAACCATCTATTCTTTCAACTTGTTTTAATATACTATGCTAATTAAGTTTATTCATATCGAAATATTTATTTAGCAGGTTATACACTGGCATATGTAGATGGAAACTCCAATTTGCTTTTGATCCAACAGAGTAGGCTTCCACATCAGTAAGGGATGCACATGTGAACTCCCCAGTTTTAATGCGCAAGTGTCCGAATCTAATATTCCAACACTGCTTTCATAATACCTCAAATTCTTACGTGAAAAATAATACACTGACATTTCTAATCCTGAATTGGCACAATGGAACTCTAGAGACACAGCTCATGTTATCTGCCCTCATTTTAGACTGCAAACCAACCCCAAATGATTATAATAAGGAAACCTCCCACTGAAGGAGGTTTAAGCAGTGAACTGAATTCCACAGTTATAGATAACCAATATCACTTTGAAAAAGATACTTGTAACGTCTCATTTTTCACCAGAAATATTTGCAACATACCCACTGTTCCTATAGCACCATGCTCCTTAGAGTAAAAACTTACTTAAAATAGAATATAGTAGGTTTTATTTTGTTTTTAAACATCCAGTAAATATAAAACTGAGTATTCCTAAAGGAATTCCAGGTGTCTCTTCAATAATTCAACTCTTTATCTGGAATTGCCATGTCACAATATCATGTACACGAATTCTTAGTGTGAGAAAGAAATTTTACAAATATGTGAGCTCTCTAGACAGTCCGAATGCTTTCTCTAGAAGGCACAAACATTAGCAAACAGCAGTTCCTAACACTTGGGTAAAACTGTCTTGGTAGATCTTCGATGCAGGATTCATCTCCAGCTGAGGTGAACCCGCAGGCCCATAGGCAAGAATCATCGGCGGCTACCACAGTAAAGACAGCATGCCATTGCCTTCCAGACACATAGCAATGCAGGGCCAAGGAAACATCTGTTACAGTAAGATCTCAGAACAACACAGCATCCATGTTTGTGTAAAGGAAAAGGCCAAGCAAGATTGAATTTGGCTGGTGGTGTTCCACAAGGTACTTAAAAAGACTCTCACTGAGGCAGTAGGTGGGGGAGGGGGAGGGGGAGAGAGATGGAAGGAGGGAAGGAGGGAGGACAGAGGAAGGGGGAGGAAAGGAGGGGGGAAGGAGAGAAAGAGAGAGTGATGAACAGCCCACATCACATATGAACATGTGTGATCCCTCAGTGACCTCATACTGACAGAAACTCAGCCCAAAGCCATCCCTCCACAGGACAGATTGATCAGGTCGCCGGGTACTAAATCACACCCTTTCTGCTGTCGCTGTCTCCTTACAGGTACGGCTGTGAGTCTGAAGAGCTCTGAGCTTCCGCTTGCACAGCCGCCGGTTCCGTTACTGTTTGCAGCAACCTGAGCTGGCCACATAACTCAGGCAGCATTAGCTCCATATTACAACCAGGTCCTAAATTTCACATAATTTCATTCCTTCGTCCAACAATAGCTGGTCGGTGGGGATGTACTCCCATGATTCTTCCATTAGTACACAAGAGAAATCCTCCTGATATTTTGAACCTCTCTTTGCCCTACTGATTCATTTCACAATAAATTAAAAACTCATTAGCAGCTTATTTCAACGAGCTTATTTGCTTAAACAATGCAGAGAATGATTACACTGGTACAAAATACACGGCCCATACATCTTTAAAAATCGTTTTTGTCAAGGAATGAGTGGTTTGATAATTAAGCAACGCATGTTCTCCTAACACTATGGCGTGAAATTACTGAAGCCCACAACTATGCAAAGTAGTAAAAGACATCCTTCAAATATGAATAAAATAATAATAAATAAAAGCCGTACCTTTATGCTTCTATCACAAATTTGAATGAGATAATAGGAGTACACTACAAATCAACCAACATGCCCTCCTTCAAAGGAGCAAAACAGACTTACTTAAGAAGATAAAGATGATATAGTTCAAGTGGGCAGGCTCACGTTATAGTAAAAATATATTGCCAGGGCAGAAGGAAGGCCTTCAGTCATCGGTTAACCTCCACTCAGTTCAGTTATGTTTACATAGACATATATGATGGTTTGAGTTTATATTAGCTCCATTCCAAATATGAGCTTCAGCAAGAAAAGCATGTTTAAAAGTCTCGATTTTAGCTGGGCGGTGGTGGCGCACGCCTTTAATCCCAGCACTCGGGAGGCAGAGACAGGTGGATCTTTGTGAGTTCGAGACCAGCCTGGTCTACAAGAGCTAGTTCCAGGATAGCCTCCAAAGCTACAGAGAACCCCTGTCTTGAAAAACCAAAAAAAAAGTCTCGATTTTAAAATTCAATTTTTCATTGTTTACGTTTGTGGTCACCAACAGGGAATTAAGTTAGAAAAATAATTAGCTGAACTATAATCTGGATTCTACAATACTGGAAAAGAGCTACCCTGGCCTCTTGCTAGCCCAGTGCAGAATCAGGTAGAATGTAGATCACTCATTTGTGAATTGATCTAGAGATATCATGCTACCTGGATAACACAAACAACTGAAATTCTTATGCAGCATCTATAAGGCATTGGGAAGAAATATTTTTGGAAAAGTACATCCCCCCAAAATCAAACATAATAGATAATATGGCTTTAAGAAACGCAGAAGAATTATCTCTCTATAAAATACAAAAGGAAACAATTATCCTCTGTAGCAGAGTATGCAACTGAAAGAGATGCAATAAATGACAGAAATGAAGCATGTAAGGAACACATAACTACATATAGTACTGTAGCTGTGAAAGGAGAATGACAGAAGTGAGCATGTAAGGCACACGTAACTACATATAGCATTGTAACTATGAAAGGAGAATGACAGAAGTGAGCATGTAAGGCACACGTAACTACATATAGTACTGTAGCTGTGAAAGGAGAATTCTGTGCGAACACAGTGGTATTTTATTTTGCCATGTCAAGGGTCTCAGGTTTAACAAAAAAAATATTACTTAAGTTAATACAACAGTAGATTGTTTTAAATGTTATTCATATTAATTCTGATCACAAATTAAACATGCAAGAGGTAAGAACTATGGCATGTAAAGCTATAAACTGTGCTATTTGGTTTCAATAACGAAAACTTCAGGAAGGCAAAAGCAGTGCATCTCAGGGGGAAATGCTTCCTTCCCCGTTAGCCCTCAGCTCTTGGCAGAATGCAAAGAATCCGTGACCCAGAGACGTTTCCATTCATTTCTTTATGTTGACCTAGCAAATGCCATGACAGCCAGTTTCTCCAGAACCTCTAAGTGTGGACCAGACAGAAACAGGCTTCCTTTTGAAAGCCTCTCGTCTGAGTTTAGCACTTAAGAACGTCCCCTAGTACTTACCCACATCCTGCACACAGCCTCCTTCCAGGCTGGATCCCATTGAAGAACACTGACCTAATCGTCCCACTTTTTCTTTAGCAACATAAGACCTGATTAAGGAGATACCCTTGGCCTGTAAAGATACCCTTGGCCTGTAAGACCCAGCAGTTATCATGGATGCTATCGTCATTGCCCAACACCGTCCTAGCATCCTGTTTGGAATGCTCTGAATTAAAGCTAACTGTCTTAAAGCTACCACCCATCTGAATGTATTCTTCGGTTTAGGGAGTCATTCAGACATTCTGAGAATAGCAATGAGCCTAATTACCAACTGTATTAGAGAGGCAAATGAATCCGTCTCAAGAATCTTGGAGTGAAGTGCCCGGAGTGGTGGCACACACATTTCATCACAGAACTTAAGAGGCAGAGGCAAGGATACCCATGGAAGTTCCATGCCTGCCAGTTCTGCATTGCATACTCCAAGCCAGACAGACCCTGCCTCAAAAAATCCAAAAAGGGGCCAAGGCCTAGATAGATGGCTCAGTGGATAAGAGCACTGGCTGCTCTTCCAGAAAACCCAGGCTTGATTCCCAGAACCCAAATGGTGATTCAATACTGCCTGCAACTCCATTCCCAGGTGATTCAAAACCTGGAATCGCTGGTCTCCTCAAATCCAGCACACATGTGGTATACAGACATACATATAACCAAAACACTCAGCCACTTGAAATAAAAAATAAACGGAAAAATTTAAAAACAGAACCTTTGAGTATACTGAATAAAGCATACTTACTCAGGTATAATTATTATATAATATGTAAATGATGTACCTGAGGTATTTACTAGTTGCTATGGGCAAACACTAATCCAGACTAAGAGGGGAAACGAAGGCATCATCTGTTAGTTTAGGCTAAATCACTAAGAAACTACTTGCTTAGATGATTCAGACAGATAATTTCAGCTGCAAATATTTAAGAAGAAAATCCATTAAGACTTTGAATGGAAAGGCAAAATAGAAACAATCCAAGTGAGAAAGAGAATGCAGGGAGGTTAGAAACACAGGAGGGTTGTGAGTGTCGACAAAGAACTATGCATTTTATTCTGAAGGCTTAGAAAAGTCTCTGAATGTGTTCCAGCCAGAGAGAAACGCATGAGTAGGTACGATGTCTGGGAAGAGCATTCCAAACAGGATGCTAGGACGGTGTTGGGCAATGACGATAGCATCCATGATAACTGCTGGGTCTCAATCATTGCAGCTGTGTGTGGAGGAAGGCAAAGGAACTCATTCAACAGATTTAAAGTGGAATCTAGTCTAGCCAATACCCACAGTAGGTAGTAGACATTAAACACTAAATAAAAATCTCTGCCAACATAGAATTCACAGTGAAATGGCATTAACTATTATAAGAGAAATAGGTGCACTAGAAGTTACACACGGAGAAAGTTTACAAAGAAAGGCAGGAAGTCGGGCTAACTGAAGGACGAGAAGACTTGAGTCCTCAACATCTCTGTGACAGGCAGGACTGCCTGCGTGACTGAGAAGTTGGAGGTGGGAGGTTAGAAAAGACAACACTGAATGCTAACTAAAGCCCTTCTATCAGGGCCTCTCAATAAGAACACTAATGATATTCACCCAAGAAGAGAAAAAAAAACAATCTCTCAAACATCTGAGTCAGACGCCCTTAACTAAAAGACTACCTACAATAACCTCAACATTAGATTAGAGGTGTATCTTCCTAGAGAATACCATAAAATGGAGGACTCTCATAATTGAAATGTCCCTGGGAAGTGACAGTATCACACAATTCTCAGAGACTTCAATTCTTCTGAAACAAAGGACCCTATTCAGTGTGGAAAACACTTGGGAGACACCCTTGAAATCTTGAATCTCTCATTTCTTTAAGCGTTTTGATTGTGTCCTTGACATTACTGAATAGAGCATGATATTGAATAAAATCTCTATTTCCTATGGTTCTAACTTGACAGTCTGGTTTATGTGTTTGCTCTGAAAGAGAGAGGGAGAGAGAGAGAGAGAGAGAGAGAGAGAGAGAGAGAGAGAGCGCCCACTGTGGGTGGAACACTGTGAAATGAGCTCAGAGAAGCAAGTGTGTGGCCAGATAATACATAAATAAACACTATCGTGCTGTTGTCAGGATGCTGATTTACATTCTGAAAGAAACGGAAACTACTGAAGGCTTTGATCCTGGCGGCCGTGGTAACTGACACTGTAACCTTGAGTAAATATTACCGGGTACCAAGAGTAGAAATTAAAAAACTAGTTAACAGGTCATTAAAAATAACAATAAGTAACATATGATAATGAGATTATTGAAGCCTGGGGGTAATGATAAATATCTATAGTCTACACATATGTTTAATACCAAACTAGTAGTAACTGCTGATAAAATGAACATTCATATTGAGAACAGAATAAAGGAGGAGTCAGTGGTGTTAGATCCTGATCAGTGGAGGCAATATGAATACAGGAGAAGACAGGTACAGCCAGAAGCAGACTGGTCTTCTAATTAGAACTGAAGGAGAATGGTCTCTTTGAGGAGTATGCTTGAGGTTTTGTAGGACTTGAAGGGGAAAGGGCATTGGGGGTTCAATGGATAACTTCCTGACCTTAATCCTGCCTCTGCAGTTTCAGGTATGGACTGTCTGTACTGGAAGTTTTTTCTTGAGCATGGGGGTGGGGGTGTGTCTCAGGGAAGGGTTTGATATTTTTACTCTTTATTCCAAACCCTGAAGTTAACAAAATAGGGGGAGGGTGTCTCTCTGGTGATTGATTTTCTGCTGGCCTGGGGGATGAAGTGTTGAGTGCTGCCCTCAGGATGTGAGGGGCACAGTTGGGCTGACTTCATACAGCAGGAGAAGAATTTTAACTGGATGGCTATTGTAGGTTGGGCTTGCTGTCATGCACTCGTGGAGAAATTTTTGAAAACTGATCATTGGAGGACTGCAAGGGGATGATTTGGCTATAGTGTGAAACCAGGAGATTCCACAGGAAGGCAGAGGGAGAGGAGGAGAATTCACAGGAGGCTCATGATGAGCGGAGAAGGGAAAAGGTAAAGGATAGTTTAACTTGAAAAGTTAAGTGTGGAGGAGCACCCTAACAGGAGTGCAGTAAGAGTAGCTGTGTGTGAAGCCAAGAGCTGCCACACACGCAAGGGAAAGAATGCTAGGAGAAGTCTTCCTTCCAGGTCCAGGAACTTCGGTGACAGTGACCGGCCGGCCGGCTAGGAACGCTGCACTGAAGTAACAGAGCTGAAACAACAGAGAGCTCCAGAGCACCAAGGGAAGAGAACCGGAGAACAGGGAGGACTCATGTAAGGACTCTTGCCTGGTTTGGGTGGAAGGCATAAGGGCTCTTCACACCCAGAGCTCCTCCACACCGTGCGGCTGTACCAGGGATGAACGGAACACACACGTTAGAAACCTTGCCCAGAAGAAACCACTGTCTGCTCAGGAAGGGTTCTGCCCACTAGGAACCTAAAGACCAGAATGTCAGGGCGGATTCTCACAGGAGCTCTGGATTGATTATGAAACTCTTAATCAATCAGACAAGCAGAGTGATTACCTGCAGAGACGAGCAGATGATGAACCTAGCACAAGGAAAATTCAACTGGTAAGTGAGGAGCCTACACCGCACCCTACTATCGGGGTCTCTGGGGAAGCAGCTGGGCTTTCTAGACCAAGGGCACTCTCAATGAAGTAATTCCTGAGGTTGGTAAATGTGGCTATTTGGTAAAGAAAACACTAAAGCTCCCAGAGATTTGGTGTTCACAGAAAAATGGAATGGTTAGGAATAAATAAGACAAAGAGAGAAGGCACAACATCCTGAGCAGAAATAGTCCTCTCAAATCTTTTATGCAAATCTTCTATATAATCAGAAGTTTATATAATATATATGTGTATATATAATCAGAAGGTTATATAATATATATGTGTGTGTATATATACATACAATATAATCAGAAGGTGAATTGTTTACAATGAGCTTGTTTACAGATCACTAGAAACAATTATCAAGTGGTTGAGGTTCAGAGAGCTGGGAGTAATTCTGAACTAACCTAAAGAGACAGACAAGACTCTTATTATGCTGCTTATATTAAGCAGAAAAGTCCTAAAGCAGATTCATTTCCACATGTCTCAGCCGAAGCCAGCTTCACATATAAATTTAAACAACTACATCCCCTCTTCACCTGTCCCTGAACACAGAATAGGTTCTATCACCGAAAGCCTCTTCCTGCCGGAAATATGCTCTATTGCATACGTTTCTCCCCATGTCTTGGCTGCATGCTACTGAGCAGTTTATTGAACCAAACTGAAACCCCAACTCTTGGTTCAGATCTTCGATTCGCAGTGGAATCTGGTAACTACTCTTCAGTTTGTTTCAGCAAAGCCTTCTGGGACAGCTACAGCGTGCCAGCTACAGCTCCATGTGCACAGCTACAGCTCCATGTGCACAGCAACAGCTCCATGTGCACAGCAACAGCTCCATGTGCACAGCAACAGCTCCATGTGCACAGCAACAGCTCCATGTGCACAGCAACAGCTCCATGTGCACAGCAACAGCTCCATGTGCACAGCAACAGCTCCATGTGCACAGCAACAGCTCCATGTGCACAGTAAGAGCTGTGCCACTGAAAGGAGGAACAAGGGGCTTGCTGAGATTGTTTGGGGGTGGCTGCTCTTGCAAAGGACAAGTGTTCACGTCCCAGCACTCACATGGCAGCTCACAACCATCTGTAACTCCAGTTCCAGTTTATCTGATGCCCTCTTCTGACTTCCATGAGTACCAGAAATACATCTGGCACACGTATGTACATGCAAGCAAAGCATTTATACACTTTTTAAAAAAATCTAAGGGACATATTTTTTAAAGAAAGGAGAATTAAAAGACCAATGTTTACCTTGAAAGAACTAATAGGATTGGCTGGAGTGGTGGGAAATGATGAATCAGAAGAAACTTCACAGAAGGAGTATAACCTGAGACAAAATCCCCAAAGCATGAAACAGCTGGAGAAGGCAAGGAGGAAAGAGAAATAAACAGTGCTAATGGCCCGAGTGGCCAGCTCTGAAGGTACTGAGGAGTCCACAGTGGTGTGGGATGGAGCAGGCAGGAGTGGGGCATGTTAAACTAGCCCTTCCACCATGAAAACAGAGGGACACTGGTGTGAAATGAGAGTCTGTGGTCAGGACGAGAGACAATGGCAGCCTCGATATCTAACCTAGAAAGCGGAAATGGAGATGCTGGATTTTGCAGACATTACAGGAGTGAACGCTTTCTCATTAGGAAAACAGTCCCTTAACCAGTGGGGGAGACCTCCTCCCATGAACACGTAGCTACACCTCTTCACATTGGCTTTTCTCTTCCGCAGCACTACCAATCCACCCCTCTTCAACACATGTGCACGCATGAACCTTCACTTGTTTAATTTACTGTCTTCCTTCACTATAAATAAGGTTCATGAGGGTAGAGAATTCAGTCTGTTTTGTTTTCCTCTTTAATTGCTGGTCATTAAATATCTATTAAATACATGAATACATCAATGTGGGCAAAATGGTTAGAATCTAAATGAGGTGTCTAAATCACAACGCTAAGGATCCTTTTTCTTAGTTATGAAGAGGGAGACTATTATTATAAATGAGCAATAGTAGGATTAGTGGGTCAAGGCTCTATCTCCAGGTCTGTCCTTAATGACTTATCAGTTGAGACAAGTCGTTTCTCTTCTATGGACTACATTACACTCATCTGAAAAGTCATCATTTAATTGAACTTACACATGGCCACTGTAGGATTAGACTAAATCCCCAATTTAATTAGCCAAGAACACAGAATTTTTCTTTCAGGTCTATAAACTGAGCTAGTTTCTACCATGATGCCCTGCCCTTCCTGTCCAGCGGTGGACGCGTGAACCTAGAAAGAAGGACTGCACGGGTCACGCTGCCACTTGCTGCGTTATTTGCAAACATGGGCTCTCTTATTTGTGGAAACAAACAGCATGAGCAAGGTTACAGCCTCATCAAGGAAAACATGAATCAAGGCTCAAGTGTCCTTGACCAATCTCTCTGCACCAGCACGGCAATGAGCCAAGGACACGGTTTCCCCACCGGCCACCCTTAGCTGATTTAATACCATGTTATCAGGATACCTTTGATACTGAGTTTAGCCTAAGGGTCTGAATTATTGATTCGTTTTCTGCCCATCTCCAGGATTCATTTTAGTGTGAATATGCTATATTTATATAGGCATTTACTTCAACTATTCAGTGACCACCTTTCATCCCTCTAAGTAAAAATCCTCCATCACAATATGGAAGGTTACATTAAGTGCTCTTTAAGCACTGAAGAGAAAAAAAAAAAACAGTGCTTTTGCAATGGAAAAATTTAGATACTTTGAAAGGACAACAGAAAAACAATTTTCAAGTATAAAATAAAACACAAAATTACTGAGATACATTCGATGCCATTATTTGAACAAAACCTGGTCTGTTACTATTTAGCTTGCACACTCCAGTTGGGCAGCATTATGGCTTCTGAACTGCAGGGCCATGAAAGAATCTGGCCATCTGCTGCATCGCTAGAAGCACTGGTCTCTTGGAGGTCACTGACTGTGATTATAAACATGGCCTCAAAGGAAACAGTGATTCTGTGCCCTGTGAGGCCAGAAGCTCAAGTTCCCTCACTGATTTACTAGGTATCTTCTTAGCAGGAGACTCTTAACCTTGGGCTGCCTCTTTAACCCCATCTTTAACAGATTTCTTATTAGCTGCGTTTTTTCTCTCTTAAGCTTTTAGATTACACTTTTTCTATAGTTTATTCTTCAGGAATAGTATTTCTTATCATCCACAAAGTAGTAACTAGGTTAATTAAAATATGATTCCAAAATAGAGCACAAATTGAAACACTAAAATGTGATCATTCCCACATGTCTATGAGTTCATGAGCTATTCTATAAAAAGTACCAGCACATTCGTCCAAACATTAAGAACCTTTCTCAAAAAAGACCTAAGTAAATGTTGGCCCATTCAAGACCATTTATTTAAGGGCATTTATGCAAGGAATCTGCATTGGCATAAATTCGCAATAACCCAGCATTACAAAAAGAGCAGAAAACAGTCACATAAATGTTTGTTCTTTTTATCCTTTTTGAGTTTATAATATTACATCATTTCCCTTTTCTTTTTCCTTACTTGTATCTCCACTCTATCTCAAATTCATGGCCTATTTTTCTTTAATAGTTGTTGCTGTGTGTGTGTGTGTGTGTGTGTGTGTGTGTGTGTGTGTGTGTGTGTGTGTTTCTAAACACATAAATACATGTTCAATCTGTATAACATGTTTCTGTACATGTTTCCAGAGCTATCTGTTATTGGATTTTCACTTCGATAAGAACTCTGAGTCATTTTTCAGAATCATCAACTCCCTGTCACCATAATGTGTCAAATTCTACCCAATGGGGATCTTTCACTCCTCCCCTACAGACATTCCCTTTTACAAAGCTGTTATCTCTGGAAGACATAAGGTACTAGGATACAGTGAGTCAAAAGCATGAGGAATTCAAGAGCATCAGGTGTTTGGAAGCTGAAGAACTGAAAAACCAAGGGAGCAGAAGTCTAAGGCAAGCAATTTCTGTCCATGGCTTTGCCAGGGGCAGGCTTCCAGTGCTAGGCTTCTGGGTTATGAAGGTAGCAATGGGAAAGCACAATAGAAAAATGGAAAATTCACTTGTTTCATATTTTCAACTTTAACAAAAAACAGAAATGAAAACTGTACCTCTAGGGAAAAGAAGAGGAAACTTCCCATTTCTACACACTACTACCTTTGCTAGACCTGGCAACTTGGAGGTGTCTGCACACCTGCTCAACTTTTTATTGCTTCTAAAACAGATAGAGCAAGGCCCAGTGACTTGCAAGGGGGACGAAGTTGGGGATCATATGATGACAGAGGACCTCAGGCTCTGACTATGCCACTCCTATGTTCCAAGCTGTGAGATCATGATTTCATTCTATGTCATGGCCTGGACAGGGAAAAAATGGGGGCTTCAATGAAGAATCTTCTATGATGGCTGTATCTAACTAATTGATCAAAACCTGCCTATTCTATCCTATAAATGTTCCCAATCCATCCAAATCACTTCCCCACCACCACATACTGTTGGAGGCAATTATTTCAGGATTAGATCACAGCAATAGCCTCCTACCCAGATTAATATCCCATTTCTACTTCTGACATTATTGAATCTATTTTCCACAATGCAAATAAATCAACTGATTTAAAAAAAAACAGTGATGTTAAACTTTCTGATTGCTTCCTGTATCTTTTAGAACAAGATCTAAAATCCGAAATATTGTTTCTCACTCCTTTCAATGGAAAGCTACTAAAAAAATCTTTGTAGGGTCACGCTGGCTATTTTCTCCTACCGAGCCACAGTAGCCTCTCACTACATCTCATAGAATCTAAATTCAAGTATTTTCCCTGCGTTGATATATTAATATCCTCTCTGCCTACACTATGAACTCCGTTCCTTGGTTCACGGCTTTGATGCTATGTCCAAAGCGACATTTTCCATATTCTCTCCTGGAAGCAGATGAAGTCCCGAGGGAATATGTACTATTGACATGACCACAGTGGCTCAGAACCTTGGAGATGGCAAAGCATTCCTCTGGCCAATGGATGGACATTAAGAAGGACTGACTATTGTATGGGAAACCGATCAACTGACTCTTCCTTCTCCCAAATGACTGCAACCCGAGACAGCTCCCTACAGAATCTGCTACTGAAATCAGCTAACCCGCCTTCTCCTTGATCCTGATAGTTTCTGGTTAGCTGCCAGCTGTCACCATCAGCGCACGTGAGCCACCTGATCTCAGCTCTTCCGTGTGTCATTTCTTAATTGCCCCACAGCCAGTCAGGACAATCCCAAACCCATGAAAGTTGTGGCAATTTCCCATAAGAAATTCAATCTCTGGGTCTCTGTTGTCACAAGGCATTCTCCATGGCCCCTTGAATAAAATGGAGAGCATTTACGATTCCCTGACTACTCTGAATCTAGCTCATCAGCCTGTGCCACGGGAGCCAAGGGGTTTTCCTCATCTCGTTTCAACAGCAAGGACTTACATAGTGCTGACCACACAGATGGGCCAAGCTGACACTGATCAGCTGATAGACGCACTAGTGAGTAACAATTGCAGGGCATGACTAGAGATTCGAAATAAATAAAACCAGAAACAGCTGGCCAAGATCAGCATATTGTCCATCTTGGGCTTCTCTTATGGGATAGTACCAACCTCTTCTGATAAGGTCACAGAGTCTGTCTCTTTGGACCCTCACCACCCAGAACACAACCAATCCTGCCCACTGGCAGAAAAAATTAAATAGGTCGACTTGTAAATCACTCACTAGTGCCAGGCAGTAACTAGCCTGAGGAGGCTGTGCAGCAGTCACGTGTCTATGCAGCCGCCTTGGGACACTTTCACTTATATTCCAGATTAATAAACCCTCCAAGCCTTCTTTCCAGTGATAGCCTACCACAAAATTTCTGAATTTTCCAAGATTTCTGAATGCCAACTAAATAAGAAGGAAACTTGAATAAGATAAAACCCTTTAATATCATTCCTAATAATAACTTCCTATCTGAATCTCAGCAAGTACTCATACTCAACATTAAGCATCTGTCCTATTCCAAAATGCTACTTAGACAGAATATATCATTTATTATAATGTTATATTATATATATATACATATTTTGTCCTCCAACAGTACTTTTGCTATCCCTCACTCATAAAGACTCCTCTGTTAAATTAAGAATGTGAAGAACCTATTTCCTAAAATGTATTTAGAGACTGTGCTTCAAGACTCTTCCTATTGTCCTTTATAGAGCTCATGGATACTCTTAGTTTCTGTTCTTCCATCCGTTCACTCACACACATCTACCATGTGAAAACCAAATGCCAGATTTTAAGGATGAGCTCATAAATAAGAATTGCTGCTGTGCTTTTAAGGAGCACCTCAACAATCAGTACAGAAGTAGATCCTGGCATGCTGTAGGTGATAAATTAACTGATAGAGATGTTAGATGAGGCACTAATGGAATCTTGAGAGATTATATCTTAAATTGGAATAGGAAAAACATTACAAGCAAAAGAAACACTGTGAATGAAACATATGACCACAGACTAGCAAAGGCTTCATAAGAAAAAAAAAATCTCAGCAATGTTAGAACACAAACTACAAAGGTCCGTGTAGTAGAAATTTGGGTTAGAAAAGAGAGGCACAAGTCAAAACATGAGAAACACTGTTTTATATACTAAGGGTCTAAGCATAAGCTCATAGCTTCAAGGAGAAGACATTAAAAACTACAATACATATAGACAAGCTTAAAGGAAATGGTAGAAGATCAGAAAAATCCCATAATGCCAGGTGGGCCAAGTCGTCATTAATGATGCATTATGTTTCATTTGGAGGCTACTGGGAGGGGCTGGTCCACAGCAGTGGAGCTCAGAGACTGAGGATGGCACTTTGTGAGGAAGAGGGCGTGAGGGGTGCTGAGCTTCAAACAGCAGAGGCTGGGGTTAAGAGCATTTGGAAATGATGGGAAGACATTAGCAAAGCCACAAGGCTGTGTGAAATGGCCTCAGCCCAAGTGAAAATGTGTGGCAAGCGTAAAAATGGCATGAAGGGAAAATATGCTAGGAGGGGCCAACGCCTGAGTCATAGGTTGATTTATAACAAACTACATTTTCCAACAAGCTATCTACGTGAAGTTTTTGGAAAAGCAGTAACACACTAGAGTTCCCCCAGCCAACACATAATGTTGAAAGTTTCTTCCCAGAAAAGGTAAATAAAATGTATTTCTTTATTTACTCTGTCAATACTGCCCCCAAATTATTATTCACACCTGGGATATACATACATCTGTTTTCCTCAGAAATTAAAATACATATATGCGCACACACACACACACACACACATCAGTGTAAGTGAAAAATACAATATAGTAGCTCTCTTTGAATGTAAAATTGGTGACAATATTAAGCAATTCCTTCAGGAGAAATATACAAGCCTCTGTTCTAATAGGGATGCTTTTTTTAAATAAAAAGTCATCATTGCATAATAGAAAACATTAAAACTTTCATTAGAAGGAAGGTTAAAATGAGATGCACTCATACTAAGAATTTTTTACAGTAAGTGAAGAGAATTTTAATTATCTTACTTCGCTTGAACCTCTCTAAAAACCTTACTGCCAGTAATTTAGGCTGATGAATGTAGTCAGTAAAGAACAGCCTCGACTTTAACACTCCTCCCTCAAAGCCGAGACCCTCTTGTGGTTTTTCCAATAGGCTATTGTTGGATTCATTTACAGTAAAATAATTACCAGCTCCCTAAGCAAGACACATAGCAGGTTATCTATTGTCCCTCGGAGGACTGCGGGATTGTTCTTAACAAGCATTCTAAATGACAACAGCAACTTTATTGCAATTAACAAACAGACAGGAATCACCAAACCAGTTATATCTCAAAAGAGAAGTTTCTTCAGTATTCTGCTATGGTTGCTGTCTGCACAACTGTTGTCGCAACCCTGAAGTCAAAGATGAGTCTTTAAGCAAACGGGCACACGTCCCAAGAGCAGGGAACATAGAAGGGCTTTCTGTGTTACTTCCAACAGAAAGAGCAATATGCTAAGTCAGCGGCTCTCAACTTCTGCTTTACAAACCCCCTTTCGGGTTTGAACAACCCTTTCTCAGGGTTCGCCTAAGAACATCGGGAAACACAGATATCTACATTACAATGTATAACAGTAGCAAACTTATGGTTATGAAGTAGCAATGAAAATAGTTTTATGGCTGGGTGTCACTACACCATGAGGAACTATATTAAAGGGTTGCTGATGTGGAATTCCCCTCTGTCTGCGATGATATTGTTTCATTACCACTGGTTAACAAAAAAGCTATGTCAGCCTATCACAGGGCAGAACATAGTCATGCTAGAAGAAATAGAGAGAGAGAGTAGGCGGAGTCAGAGAGATGCCATGTAGCTGCTGAAGGAGAGAGATAGATGTCAGCACCTTGCCTGGTAAGCCCAGTCTCATGGCGATTAATAGAAATGGGTTAATTTAAGATATAAGAGCTAGCTAGAAATATGCCTAAGCTATTGGCCAAACTGTGTTGTAATTAATATAGTTTCTGTGTGATTATTCGGGCCTCGGCAGCTGGGAAGCAAACGAGCAGTCTTTGTTTACAGGTTGCAGACTTAGGGAGGTTAAGAACCACTGCTAAGGGTTCTGAGACTTAACAGAGTGTCAACATGAAAAGATACCAGCATTCCCATCAGAATACAAAGAACTCACACTTGATCATCTACAGCTCTGCTTGGCATGCCCGAGTCAGCAATCCCAAAGCGGAAGCCAACTCTGCCTCTCTACTCTGTTAACATCCTAACCTTGAGATGCATCAAAATGAAGTTGGTGAGTTTCAAGTTGTTTCTGTTTGTAAAACATACAGTTTCACTTTGCATATTCATGAAAATCCCAGGAAGGTTCTGAGAGAATTTTCCTCACAGGAACACAAACCTGGGAGTAACAATACTAGGCACTAATGGGGGTGGGGACGATGACACCGAACTTGGCCTAATTGCTTCTTTCTCTACAAATAAGAGAAATAAATCACTCATGTAAACAGTTTTACTATCACACACAAACATTTCCAACAGGAGCAAACTACTTATTTAAGAAAATGTTTCTGTCCTATATAGGATTCCTGATGGGCTTGGGCCACAGTTATTGTTCCCTACTGGCATTTTTATCCTGAAGAAACTTTCTTCAATTACTTTATATTCCAGAGACATCTCTGAGAGATTGGTAAAAACAAATAACTATATTAAAAATGGAACAATTAAACTTCTGATTTTAATAAAACAGAGAGATCTTCCTTCATCGGGAGTACGTGCGTGGATTATGTTTATATAATAACAAGAATTATACACAAAGGAATACAATTAACATATATAGAACATATTGCATCTGCCTACTCACACCGTGTACCAAATACGAAACATGGGTAAACATGCAAACACATAACTGCACACACATTATACAGTGCTTCTCTCCATTCAAACTTCAAAGGCACAGAGCAACTTCAGCTAAATAGACAAGACTGCACGTGCAGCCCACTGCCACGAGAGTGGAGGCTCTAGCCACACGTGGCGTGTCATCTCTCCTAGCCCCAAGCCTTTCGTTTTTACATTTAACACACTTGTAAAAGTTTCAACCAAAACTTACTTTAAAAATAAAAACTGACTTGAAACGCCACCATTCAGAGAATGCCGCTTGTACATGCTCCAGGAGACATTGCTCCAGCCACCTTCCTAGACTCACGTAGATGCACCCCAGGTCAGGGCTTGCTAATAACACATGATTTATATGTTTGTATTAAATCTCCAACAGAAGCCGTTTTAAACTTTAAGCTGAAAATCTGAAGATGAAAAAGGGAAACCGAATAAAGTAGCCTTTTATTCATAACATCTTATCATTTTCCAATACATATGCATTTGGTATACCAATAAGCTATTTTCATGGTCACAACTATTTCCTTGAAATCTAAGTCTAAGTTGAACACAGAAGCCAGATCTAAAACTCTACCTTCCATCCAACTTTCCAGATAACTTCTGTTCTTAAGAGATTTAAAATAGTCACTGCTAACAGTTTCCAAGTCACTGAAACAAATTTCTAGGAGAATGAAATATTTGTCCTAATCCTTAATAAATCAAACACAGGGGAAATAACTTGAACTACCTGAGTCATCAATAGAAGTTAAAGTCTAGAAGTTGTTCATTGGGGGCAAGGCCTCTATGCTGCTTTTAGAATCACAGCCATTTAAAACGAGGGTTATATCTGATTTTAATTATAGAAGATAAATTGTATTGCAACAGAAGCTAGAGATGTTAATGTATAAACCAGACTTTGAAATTGGGTAGAATTTAAAAAATTCAGGATGGAAAAAAGGTTAGAATTAGTTAGATTCATCTTAGATATATAAAAACATACAGGCAATACAGTTAAGTGCCCAGTTCTATTCCCAAAACCACACATAAAGGTTTATCCAGCTTCCAACTCCTGAAAATTTATGTATGACATTATTTGTTACTAAGTTAAGATACTGAAATCTTAGGCTCTGAATCAAGATGGCCCCTGAATCCAAAGGCAAAAGTCATCAGAAAGACGAAGCACATGGCCCTACAAAGACGGAGTTGATGTGAAAAAAGCTGCAGCAGAAAGTCAAAGGGCACCAACTGTCAACTTCCATTGCATTCTCCAATAACGCACTCCCAGCATCCAACGCTACGGAAGAGATCACTTTCTACCGTTGGAGAACACCTAGTCTGAAGTCCTCTCATCAGTAACCAGCAGAAGGAACCAGCCCCTCACCTACTGAACAGGGAGGATGGGGTGCTCATTCTTCTGTCATTTTCACCAATTTCTTCACTTAATCCTAAGTAATAACCAATAACCCTTGGAGTTAAACATATCATCTCCCTTTTTAGCAAAGGAAACGGGAGCAAGAAGCATCTGACCTAAGATCACATAGTAAGACCCAACCTAGGATCTGATTTCAAGAAAATATGAAGCCACGTGGCCGTTAGTTTTTATATTATACTGCCTCACCTGAAGAACCGAGTATCCTATTTTGCACATAAAGGGAACAGGCAATATACACAATTAAAAAAAGAATCATGCCCATGATACAGCATCAAATCAAATATTTCAGATTTTAGCATTCTGCTGAGTTCACTGGTTCTGCCTATATTATGTCTGAAATCCATGCACGTTTGTCCATTTTCAGTGTCCCTATTATTACAAAAAGGTGTCAGACAACATGTCCCCATGCCTAGCAGCCTCTATATCGACTGTTGCTTATTCAATCTGGTATCTCTATACACAGGCTTCTCGAGATTTACCTTAAAAAAACAAATCATTTCATACTCCTCAATATGTTTAATGACATCCCATTATCTTGGGATAAAATGAAACCTGTTGCTATCGTTTATCAAGACCTTTTATTACCTCTTCCTTTCCAACATCCTCTCTCACTGCACACTCATGCTCCCTTGCCCCCTTGATTCCCTGACTGTGTCACAAGGATTGTGATCTCCCCCTTGTGTCTCTGGGCCGTTGCCTGTGAGTGACCTGTCAGTGTGTTCCTCATGCTCCATAGCCTCCATGTTTAGCTTACTGAGATCTTTGAGATCTCTGCTCAAAGGACATCATCTTAGACAGGATTGCACTCATCAGCTGCGCCAGGCGTCAATCAGTGTCTTTATTACTGCCATAGCACTAGCCACAGTGCTTTCTTGTTTATGTCCACAATGTCACAGTGCTCTTCCTTTTGTGCCTGTCACCTACCTATCCAACACAGAATGGAAAGTCTAAAAGACAAAGGCTTTGTCTGATCTAACTTCCACTGAGCCACAGCTCTTAACACAGGGACTGGTCCACAGCAGACACTGAGGAAGCTCTGTGTCTAACCGTGAAGGAAAAGGAAACAGCATGATGAATTGTGTTTTTGGAGGCCTGAAAAACAGTTTTAAGAAAAGGCCAAAGACAAATTAGGAGGCAGCGAATACAAAGGAGTAATGGGTATTCTGATCAGAGCTTGGAGGAGAACTGACAGAGGAAGAACAGCAGAAAAGGAATGAAATTCCAAACCGTGGAGAAGACAAAATGATAACATGTCACAAAAATATTTTTAAATTGGAAAAGACAAAAGAGCCCTACAGCTCTGGCTACAGGAAGAGACTCCATGGCATTTGCTGCTCAGACATCAGACTTCCCACAACCCAGTTCTTACTGCTGCTACTTGTCAAGAAACTCTAAGTAGGTACCCAGTGCAGATACTCAGGAGACAGTTAAACCTCACCAAAGTGCAACCAAAAAGACAGACAGCACTAGGTCTTCCAAAACTGAGAAAATACATTACTGTGGCCATGTTTGCCCAAAAGAAATCTTGACTGAGAAGGTACATAGGTATACTGTATGTCAGAGCCACATAAATGGTAGCACTGTGCCTCCAGGCACGGAGAGAAAAATCCCATCAACTGGGTAGCAAACCAAACTCAATCACATATGGTTTTCTGAAAGAGCAATCAGAGCAGTCAATAGCTCTCCGCTAAAAATAACAGGGACTTGCAAAGAGGCCATAGGGACAAGAGGACAACTGACTGGCTTATAGGTGCCATTTAATGAGTTAAACTCATTAAATATATGCTTTATAGCTCTGTGTTTCTCTCTCTATGTCTATGTCTGTCAGTCTCTCGTGTGTCTGTGTGTGTGTGTGTGTGTGTGTGTGTGTGTGTGTGTGTGTGTGTGCGCACGCACGCGCGCGCATAAGGTACATTCAGCTTTGTCTGCACGTATGGAGCCCAGATGTGGACACCTTACACAGATGTCTCACTGAACTTGGAGCTTGCCAATCGACTAGGCTGGCTGGAAGGGCAACCTCCACAATCTACAATCTCCTCCAACCCAGTACTGAAGGCACAGACATGCATCACCACATCTGACTGTTATGTGGGAGTCGGGGGTGCAAATCAGGTCCCCTGCCTATACAGCAAGCACTTTACCCTCTGAGTGCCAAGAGCCAACATAAAGCATTTACTGTTGTTTTGAACTTCTAGTACCTCACGTGTACCACCAAGAATTATTGTAATCAAAGTTGGGTCTAAAATAGAAAACGTGACAGTTGCTGACCTTCAGTAATTCAAGCAGCGCGTTACACACTGGGCAAATCAACACAAATAAAGCACAGCTGCAGAGCATTTATGACTCGCTTGCTATCAAGGAAAAGGAACTTACGCACAAAGAACATACAGAAAAAGCATGGCAGGTTAATATCTGGAAGGTCATCATGAGGAACCCCCACTGTTATGGTCTCCATGGAAAATGCCAAAAAGTTATTAAGATGAATATATAAAAGAAACACTCTTGTGGGCAAAACTAAAATGCAGACATATCTGCTCAAGAGAATCAATGGAAAACTGCATGAAAGGCAATAGTTTGCAGGATTTTAACTAAGCCTGCTCCTTTCCTCTCCACTTCCACCTCCCAAAGGCAAACAGAGATGACTATACAAACACAAGGACCAACACATCAAGAAAACAGAACAATTAAAAGCATCAGTGAAGTCAATTGTGAAGTACTGAATATATTAACCAAAAACTGTAAAGGGAAGAGAGAAATAGCTAATTTAGCAATAAAAACTTGGAATTCAATACTTCATTTCCCATAATAGTTGAAACCACTGGACAGAAGACCAACAGGGAGGCAGATTTGGTGAAATCTATCTAACAACTAAGCTGCTATCTAGAAACCACTGACCCAGAAATAACTAAACACAAGGATTTTTCAAGCATATGATGAACATCCTCCAGGACCATATGCAGGGCTACAAAACAAACCCCATGAATTCAAGACAAAAGCAATGTAACACATGTTCTCTTGCCACAACGGAATGAAGTTAAACATCAATAACACGAAAGATCTGGGAAATTCACAAATAGCAGAAATGAACACATTTCTAAATAACCATGGATTTAAAAAAACAGAAAAAAGTATAGAATATTGTGAGTGCAACGTTGTGACCCATGTGAGAGCATAAGCGCCCAGCAGTTGACTGAGCATCGAGACAGACACCAAATCTAGAAACGGAAGAGCACTCTCCACAGCAGATAAAGCACCATGTGCAGTGAGACTTAATGACTCTACTCTATAAATACAGTTAACAAAGTACTTGCCATGAGGACCCGACTTCACATCCCCTGAACCCATGTAAAAGCATGGTGTAGTGTTGCATGTCTGCATCCCAGACTTATTGACCAGCTTAGTCATGCTGAATTAGTTAGCTCCAAATTCAGTTTGAGACTCTATCTCAAAACACTAAGGCAGAAGCTAGGCGGTCGTGGTGCATGCTTTTAATCCCAGCACTTGGAAAGCAGAAGCAGGGAGATCTCTATTAGTTTGAGGCCAGCGTGGTCTACAGAGCAAGTTCCAGGACAGCAGGGATGTTACACAGGGAAACCCTGTCTCAAAAAACAACAACAAAAAGGTAGAAAGTGATAAAGACACAAAACATTTACCTAAGGCATCTTTGTGCATGCATATACAGGGCATATACACACACATGAAAACATAGACATGCATGTGCACAAATATATGAATATGCATTTATATGTCATGGTCTGGGAAAAGGAGATTGAAATACATAAAGATGAAGCCCACCGACCCTGGATACTGTTAAACTGAATGTCATATTCTGGAACAACAGACAAGTCCCCCTGACTACAGCAACGGTCACCCAGTAATAGGACAGTGGCAAAGGAATATAACAGCAGACAGTGATGTTGGGACAATGCTTTCAGTTATGAAGAGAAGAATACTATCTAAGACACATGCACTGCTACAGTTATAAAAACACAAGATATAAGCCTTACACTTTTATATCATATTCTATCTCAGCAATAATCAAGTATTTTATCATTTTCTCTTGAAAAGTACTTAACTAGAGTCTTGCAGTCAGCTATTCTCAAAGCCCAACAATGGAAATAGAGCACAGTCTCAGAAATTGACTCTGGTTTCACACAAACAGGGCAGAACCTCCAGACATAGTTTGCTCATAAACTAAAGAATTATTCTCTTATTCCTTAAGTTTATTTAGTCTCGCTAGATGGTTGACATAACTGGACAAGTTATATAATGGAATCTTGTTCCCTTACCCTTAAATGCCACCAAAGGAGACAGCACCTCCCCTGCCCCAATGAAGCATTTCACTACACAGGCACAGAAGGGCCCCAAATAAGACACCAGAGTCTTCTCTGTGTACAGGGAAATAAAACAATCCTCAAGTCAAGACTATAACAACCTGCAAACAATGTGCTGAACGTTAAACTTTATCTTACTATACTAGAAAACAGTGTAATAACACAAAACCACAGTTATGTAGAAGTCTATGTAGAAGTCTGAAAGGAAATTTAACCTGAAATATAAACTCTTGCTCTTGCTTATGGGAAAACCATAGTCCATCTACTCTAAAATAACAATGACACTTCCTTTTATGTATTTCCTGTTCCACATCAAAATCATAAAGCCTCCTAAAGTAGGAAGGTATCAAGTCTATTCTACAGTAATAAACAGTCCATAATAGCTATAGTATAACAACTATTGTGAGACAGAGTAGCAAAAACAAAACAAAACAATAAAATCACAGCTAAGCAGAGAGGATCAGAGTTAAATCCTTAAAACAGAATTCCTATTTGACAATAACAGGCTGCTTTCATAAGGTTCTGAAGGGAGGTTAGGTAGGGTGAAAACGAAGACATCAAGGCTGTGGTCAGGGTAGCCAAGTCCAGGGAAATCCACCAGGAATATTCTTAGGACAGCACTGCTCCATGCTCCAGGAGCTAAGGCATAGAGAGGAAGGGAAGAGGAGTGTGAAGCTCTCCCTCTGGGCCACCCAACAATGTCTGCAAAGGAAACTAAACTTCAAGACTCTCGGAAATGTAATGATTTGAAGAAACTTGGAGGAAGAAGGAC
Organism: Ondatra zibethicus; assembly: GCA_004026605.1. NCBI lineage: Eukaryota > Metazoa > Chordata > Mammalia > Rodentia > Cricetidae > Ondatra > Ondatra zibethicus. The sequence continues at coordinate 22,967 of PVIU01017770.1, forward strand.
TTCGATTAAGAACAGCAAGAATGATGAGAGATGAAAGGTTAGTGGAGTTCAGGCGAAAAGCCTAGAAGATTCAGATGTCCAGAGATAGGAAAGGGGGTGAGCACCGAGAGAACAGAAAGGGTGGTGAATACAGAGCCATTGAGCAAAGACGAACAGGGGCCGCAAGGAGAGCAAAGAGCAATGCTGAGACAGGGAAGGAGGGCCTCACACGGACAGAGAAGCATCCACAGAGAAAATGCTGAACACTTTGCCAGACAAAATCCTCTAGAGACTGCAGAACTAGGGACGAGGAGACACAGAGAGGAACATTCTCTCCCTGCTCCGTGAGAATGAGTAAGAACAAAAGCTGTCTCCACCATCTGACTTTTAAGCAGTAGTCAAGCCCGGCGTGGAGAGGGGCCGGCAATCACGGAGGCAGCGGTACAGATGGAGCGTGTGTTTAGAGATCACACTAAGCATCTGCTGAACTGGCCCTGTCTTAACTGTGATTTTAAAGAAGGGACTGTGGAAGACCAATACAACGTAATCCTCTAAAATGAAGACAAATTGATCTAGCTTCAGGAATAATATGTATTCTGTACTGATGACTGTCTGAACTGGGAAGTTCATGAAAATTTCCTAGAGTTCTTATTAAAATGTTGAGTCAGACTAAACAGGCCAGAGATTAGACATCTATTTCAGAACAGTTAAGAAGTTCCCAGGAACGCCAACACCGAGAGTATGCAGATAACTGAAGAGCTACTGGAACCTGCGTGTCAGGACCTCCAAACGTGCACGCGCGTGTCCCTAAGAGGAAGGTTTTCCAAATTATACTGTGCGAGTAAATCTCTGTGGGATTTTTTTTTTTAAATTTAGATTGTGGCTCATTAGGTCTAAAGTAGGACCTAATGTTCCATGTCTGTCAACAGCCCAGTTCTGTGAGTGTGGCCGGCTGGGAGGAATAACTGAGTAACAAGGCAGCAGAGAGCACACAGTTAAGTGACGGCCAGGCTAACCCAGCTCCTGCTGCCTGAACATATTTCCCGCACTCAAAAATCAACTAAGATAAAGAAATACAGACTCAAGAATTTCTCCTACACTTTCTTAAATTGCAAAAATACTTTCCAAAGAACTAATAACAAAAGTAAAATTTTTGCCTAGTTACCTAGTACAGTGTGAAACCATTTTCCATAAAAAAATCTCAAGATGGGAATCCTAGACATTGCCTATTTTTGTGAAAGTCAGTAGGACACTAGGTGTCTAATAGCAATAAAGCAAGAAACTATCTTTAAAATTAAAACAAAGCACTGTAAGAATTTGCAAACAACCCTGTATTTTGATTGCTGGAAATTCTCCCAGGTGTACTAAGTAGTTCTTCAGATCTGCAAATAAAACGGAAACAGAAAGAAAGCGATGTGATATTTAGTGATTTTATACCCAATTTAATATGAAAAAGTTCTATATAAACAAAATTTAAAAGTAATCAAAAATCTCTTTTTGCTCTTTAACCATGGAAGTCAAATAGACATCAGCAGTAGAGTAAAAGACCTATAGATTCTGTAGGAACAAATTATGTGACTAACTCATTTGAATGGGTGGAGAAACACACTCAAGTTTCACACAGGAATTATTAGAACAATATGAGACCGGAAGTGTATAAAAACATAGCTTAATATTATTTAAAGTGACCAGTATATAGGCTGTATCACCCCAAATCAGTAAGACAAAATAAATTAAAAGGAAAAAATCTGCCAAAAAAGCCAACAGAAATATTTCCTAACAACTGTTGCTTAATTTTATATTGGTCACAAATGGCTAATTTAGGAAAAAGAATAAAGGCACATAGAAAATCCTGTGATAAAGAGTTTAGACAGACATTCCTCAGAGACCCATTCTAGCCCAATGCTTATTTAACATGTTTGTAAAGAATTCCGGTGGGCCGGCTCTAGCTCAGTCATGACAATGAGCTTTGTGAACAATCAAAGTCCAAGGGGCCCTGCACATACTGCAAAACTATACATCTTTATGGTGGGACAAGCAAATATAGATAAAAGGCTGCCAGGCTCTGAGAGAAAGGGCCTAACTAATTATGGTCCCTGGTTTTCTAGAAGTCCATTGTAATGGAGAGAAATGCAAACTGATGCATGCCATCAGTGAAATGAGGCCTTGAGTTTCTAGTCACATGGCACATGGATTCTGTTGAGCTGCCACAATGGGGTAGGGGGGTTAGGGGAATGACAACATCATGAAGGATGAGGAGGAATCTGCATAATTAGTGTCAAGCAATAAGGGACTTTCAGGGAAAGAAAACAGCTTAGCCTATGACAGGAAAAAGTGTGGACTATGAGAATAGAGAAGACTGGAGAAGCCACCAATATATAGGATGCACTACACTGACACAACACAATGACTGATCGCAAAGTCATGTAGTCATCTAAGTAAGAACAACTGTGAAGAAATAAAGATAAAAATAAAAAAAAATTAGGAGTGTTTTCTTGGTAGAACAGGAGCTATACATGAGAAGATGCAAAGGAAAGCTTTTAAATGGTCAGAAAATAAAGAGAAGAGGTTAATACGTTATATGAACTACAAAGACTTATCTAAAATTTGGAGTGGGGATTAAAACTTCCCTTATAGTAGCAATCAGAGAAAGAAGGGGTATCCAAGAATGCTTGGGGGGAAGAAAGAAGAAATGTAATTATTATTAATATTTTATAATCTAAAAACATTAAAAACACTAGCTTAAAGAGGAAATCTTGAATATTAATGGGAAGTATTATTTGGGGATCATCCAAGAATTATCTAATTGTTTATACAGTTCAATTTTCCATTCTAAGGCTCAGTCTCAGCAAAGCAGGGTTCTCCTGATGAAACTCCATTCATCCTCCAGAGAAGACTCTTCTGTGTCACCTCTAGACCCTAACCAATTAGAGTTCATCTTTTCCCGCCCAAGATTTCCACACTAATTGATAAACTTAACACATCAGGGTTGCATCCCTCCAAACCGAAAAATGGTTTCCTACAATGGGGACGAATGGTTCTCACATTGCATATCCAGAACATCAAGGTTCTATAAATGCAAATTTGCTCAGTGCAAATTATCCATGAGGAGATAATTAAATGTTCTGCCTCATCCTCCAGCACAGTAAAGAACAGGAGACATGATGCCATAGAGATGACTAGGCAGTTAAGCATACACTGGTTCTTAGCACCTACAACCACTTGTACCAGCAACTCCAGGAGACCCAGTGCTCTCTATTGACCTCCACAGCACTGTGTGCACATGCTTTGTATACAAACAAGCAGGCACACACACATACTCATAAATAAAGGGAATTTTAAAAACTGTTAAAGAAACAAAAGACATGATCTCCCCCTGAAGGACCCTGCACCTGCAGAGTAAGGTAACAAATCCTAGAAGATCAAATCAAGGAGAAGGGTTCAAGCAGAGAACGCCTTCAGGATTGGTGTGATCGTCCATTCACTCTGTCATTTCAAAAGGGCTTTGATAGATAATAAAAATACAGCACAACTGATAAATGTGATTATTGAAGAAACACAGGGGAAGAGACACCAGGGAGGAAAAACTGATCTTAAAAGAAGAAAAGATATAACCAAGATAACTTATAAAACTTCAGATGTAAGTGAATTTAGAGACGGGTGCAGCCAAAGAATCTCAGGGTGAGTTACGGGGGGCTCCTCAGATTTTCCAGACCATGGGGCTTTTGTCAGTTTCATTATGTGGGTGCTCTTAAGATCTGTAATTCGGGGATGGTCCACTCATCTTCACACCTACTCTGAGGACAAGAATAAAGTGGCTACTGATTAACAATGGCTGAGTTTAGACAATGACAGCCTCACAGTTCAACCCAGGAAAAGCAATTCTCAAGGCAACCAAAAGCCAGCCATGCGATGACCTGACTTGCAAAAGATAGAATCAGTGTAAGGATATTGGTTGTGTATCCCTTAGTAATAAGCACAAACATTATCATAACCAAAATGTTTTATGGACAAAATGTTAAAAGTTTGGTATTGTAGTCTTCAGGTAAAACACTAGTGTAGATGTCCTGCTGTTCTGTACCACACTTCAGAAGCTAACTAAACAAGACCGCTGCTCACATTGCTTCATGGGGACACAGGAGTGCTCGCAGTTACCAGCTCAATTATATAGACAGGCAGCTGATTTCTTTCAGAAATTAGTCTGGGGCCCTCTTTAATATGCCAACTGGTGTGTGACTTAGAGTCTGATAAGTATAATTTTAGGATGCATAATTTTCAAAGTAGATATTCCCCATTCTGTAAAAGACTGGTGGGGCACGTTTACAAGAAGCTACCATACCTACTGCTTCAAGACCTCTTCCACAATAAGCTGACAGCATAGGTTCTCTTCCCCAGTGAGTGAGAAGAGATCCACACAATCCGAGCAAATGTTACACAGCAGCTACAGCAGATTTAGAGACGGTTCTTCAAAGCCATTCTTATTAATAGGAATTAGGGATTAGAATTTTTTTCTTTAAAGGTTTTTCCTAGTTTATGGTGATGAATTCACAAGGCAAGCATAACACAGAACTTGATTTTTCTATTCTGAGTGGTAAGAAAATTAAGAAAGGAACATATTCTGCTCATTTATGAGTATGAGACTGTTAGAAGTGGAACTTCAAGCATATTTTTCACTTTACCTGCTCGAAAGTATCTGCAAAGCTATAAGCAAAACCTTTAGAGCTCCTGTTTAGGCTGCAGCCACAGCACCATACTCCATGGTAAAGGCACCAAAAGTGCACGTAAGAAGGAAGAGGATGCCTGTGCAGGGACGAGCCTTGCTCACCTTTGTATAGCGACTACATCTAGCTTCCATAAATGCTTATTTACTTGATGGGAATTATTCAGGGACGCTATCAGATTCCACACCTTTCTCCATCAGGAGGCATGTGGCTTGTCAAAATCAAGCTAATCGGAGGATTAAATAGAAAAGATTAATTAACAGAAGATGAATGTTGTAAGGATACATCTCTTGAAGCATTTAACATGAAAACTGCAAAAGTATGCTTGGTAGTTGTAGGAGGGTCCTTCTGTATTTGGGTTGCTTTTATTGGTTAATAAAGAAACTGCTTTCGCCTTTTGATAGGGCAGCCCTTAGGTGAACAGAGTAGACAGAACGGAATGCTGTGAGAGAGAAGGCAGTGTGGGAGAAGCCATGCTTCTCCAGCACAAGATGGACACGGGTTAGACTCATGCCGGTAAGCCACAACTCAAGGGGCAATATATATTAATGGAGATGAGCTAAAATAATATGTGAGAGTTAGCCAATAAGGGGCTGGAGATAATGGGCCAGGCAGTATTTCAATGAATACAGTTTCCGTGTAATTATTTCAGGTATAAGCTAGCCAGACACAGGGCGGCGGGAGCCGGGCGGCCGCTGGGACCAAAAGCAGGCCCGCACATCAATTGCAACAGGTAGTCTTGTAGAAACTTTATTTGTACATACTTAAAAAGCAACTACATGTTTCTATTTGAATGTACAGGTGTGTGACTAGATGATCACACTATTAAAAATGTACAGACTATCAGCCTCATCACAAAGAACCAGCAATAAATAGCCCAAAAGACTGATGAGCAGAGCATTCCTTCAAAAGGCCACTAGGTGGCTCGTACAACTTCACTAACCTGGCATCTGCATGAAGGTGCTACGATAGCACTTACTAGAAGCTCGTGAAAAAAATCTTGGTGTCTACAATGTTCACGGCATTTATCTTGCTACTCAAAGATGGACAATGCAATGTATCCAAATTCTGATCAAGTAGAATCTTCATTTTAATAATGCTAATAATTAATTAAACTTCATAGCTAACCACTCATCTCACATGTCTATGAGTCCTGCGAAAACTCTCTTGTAATTAGTTATCATAGATTTTGGGGGTGACTCTTACTGTTACTTTCAAGATACTGAGGTGTGAACACTAAAGTGCTACAAGAAGGATGCCATGCAACTGTAGCTGTCTTAGTTATTTTGCTACTGTTGTGCAAGGGAATCAATAGCAAATGAAACTTAGAGAGGAAAGTTTACCCAGGAATTGTTTACAGTTTACAGGGTAAGTCCATGATCATCATGGCAGGAAGCATGACAGCAGGCAGGCAGGCAGGCAAAAATGGTACTGAAATGGTAGTGGATACCTCAGATCTCATCCACAAACAGGAGACAGAGAGAATTAACTAGGAATGCCTTGGGCTTTAGAAACCTCAAAGCCCACCCTAGTGACATCCCTCCTCCAACAAGGCCACACCTCTTAATCCTTCCTGAACAGTTCCAGCAATTGGGGCCCAAAGATTTAAATATCTGAGTCTATGCAGGCCATTTTCAAACAACCACTATAGCTACATCTGAGGAAGAAGAAATAAAGGCACACTACTTTAAGAGGGAAAAATTAACAAAGAAAAAAAGTGGAGAATATTTTTAAGAGTAAAGATAAATCAGGAAATACAAGTAGATAGAAAATTCTAAATAGCTTCCAATGACAGAGCAAAGTACAAAGCTTATTTATGCTAATATTATGATGAGACAATCATGATAGTGATGAGGATGGAGCATTGTTTAAGTATGCACCCATGATGCATGCACAGGAGTGCTAGTACATTGCAACCATTCCTGCAAGGCCAAATGAAAGTATCTGGTACCTTCTGCCACTCTCTGCATTATTGCCTAGAGACAGGCATCTCACTGAACCTGACATTTATGATTCTAGCAGGTTGACGAGTCAGCAAGTGTTCAGGATCTGCCAACCTTTGCCTTCCAATACTGGGATTACAGGTACAAGCAGACATGCCTAGCTTTTATGTAGATGCTGGATGATATAGGATTCCCTTTTGTATGCTGTGAATATGATTTGTTAATTAATAAAGAAAACTCATTAGGCCTGATAGGGCAAAAAAAGAGAGGTAGGCAGGGAACACTAGACTGAATGCTGGGAGAAAGGAGGCGTAGTCAGAGAGAAGCCATGGAGCCCGGCCAGCTGGAGCCAGATGGAACTTTAGCAGGTAAGCCACAGCCATGTAGCAAAACACAGATTAATAGAAATAGGTTAAATTAATATGTAAGAGTCATCCAATAATAAGCTAGAGCTAATGGGCCAAGCAGTGATTTAATTAATATAGTTTCTGTGTGATTATTTTGGGGCTGAGCAGCCAGGAAATTACTAGCGGCCTCCTCCTACATGCTGGGGTTCAAATTCAATTACTTACGCTTGCATAACACATAGTTTTCTGTACCCACTGAGATATCTGCCCTGTTGAAGAAATTAGTCTTTCAGGCAAGAGTGATAGGTGCAAGATATTCTTTGAATAGTTTTAAACACACAGGAGTCACAAGACTGATTCTGGAACTTTTAGGAAATAAATACAAGATATTTTGTAGTCCCAGAAAGAACCTAAGGAATTTCCTATAGTTTCATGTATGTCTCAAAGTATGACTGCCTCTTTTATCCTTAATTGTCATCATCCTAGCATTTAATTGTTCTATACTCTTAAGTGAAGTTTGATATTAGTAAAGCTGCAGGCTTTATACAAATGTAAAGGGTCTTTGTATAAGAATTTAATTAATTAACATAATACCTGTCAGTGCAGTTAAATTTCTTTAAATATCCCTGTACTCAAGAATAATGCCTGAAAGTCTCACTCCACTCCAGTCATGTAGCTCTTTAAGTTACATTATATACTCAAATGTCCTTCTTTCTTCACTCTGTCACTACAATGAAACTAGGTTCAGTTCAACCACCACCCATGCTCAGATAAGTAATTCCCCATCATTCTTAATTTTGTTTCAAATGAACTTTTCTTTACAAAGGTCATGCTATTGACCCGACATCAGGGTTAAAGAGTATTAAGTGGTCTTTCTGAGAATGAGGCTGTTGATCATTCACACCCCATTGCTTAGTGCCCTTTGCAAAACTCACTCATTATGCAACACTCAATATATAGCATGATGAAAAATAATGACAAAGATCCTTCTTAATATATGGGGGCAGTTAGCAGAACACCTTGCGTACTTGTTAAATTCTAGTCATACTTCTACAGCATAGGCATGTCTTAAATGTCTTCAGCGGTGAGACTAGCCACAATTCGTGATTATTAGCACATGACTGAATAGAACAATTGGATCTCCCATGCTCTGCTGATATCAGAGAGTAGCAACCTTATGGAAGTAGTGTGCGCCAAGCTGTATACCCCAGATTCTGACAAGTAAAGGAGCAAGGATGTAGAATCCCCAAATGGTCAACTCGGAAATATCCAGGAAGCATAGATACAGGGCTTTTCTGACAAATCTATTCTAGTTGAACTGTCAACCCCAAGTAATCGCCTTTTTTGCTTCCTTTTCCCAAATGTACTTATCACTATTAGATAATTTCTTATCCATCTCACCAACCAGAACATAAGCTTTAAAGGAACAGAAATCATTCCTGGGACACTTTCTGGCATCTCTCCAAATTTCATCAAACACTGGCAAGGAGAAGGAACTCAGCCCCCACCATCATCTCCAGGAGTGGTTTATCTGCATTCCACATCAATGCCACTTTAATTCAAAATCACCTCTCCCTCAAAACATAGATAAGACCTTCATGTGTAGAAAGGGATATTATCTCTAGATTCAAGAGAAGCAAAGGGAGAAGAAATCACATCTCACTTTTGGGAAAATTTGATCTATATGATTGTATCATCTACCCTCCCTTTCTTCCCTCCAAACCCTTCCACATACCTCTTCTTGTTCTCTTTCAAATTCATGGACTCTTTTTCTATTAACTGTTATTACATGAACATGTATGCATATATTCATATATACACATGTATTCCTGAATGTACATATATATATATATATATTATATATTCCTAAAAATAGGCTGCTCAGTCTGCTTGTACAATGTTTTCAGGTCTGGCCATTTGATATGGGATAACAAGTGCTGTCCTCTTCCTGGGGGATCATTTCTCTCATTCTCAGCATTCCTTTGTTGCTTGCAGTTCTTCATGTAGGGTTGAGGTCTCGTGGTTCCCCCATCTAATCAATACATCTGCTGGTGTTATCCTTGTTCATTTTATGTTCAGGCAGTTGGTGATGGTTTATGGGTGCAGCTTTTGACGTTACCAGAGACACAGCCTCACGGCAGACCCTCAGATCCTCTGGCACTCACAACCCAGCCTTACTTTTAAGAGGTGCTTTCAGTTTAGAATGAAGGTATCTAGAAGGTATTTATATTTAATTGAAAAAAATGGTTTTCTTGTACTCAGTCTGAAATCTATTCTGCATATAGTGTGAACTTTGAAAGTCCGTATATAGAACAGAGTAATGCACGCTAGGGGCTGGAGGAAGGTAGGGGATGGAAAAGGAGAAAGTAATCAAAGGTTGAAAAACATAAATAAGCGGCAGAAGCCTGAGTGGGTTACTGCACACATGGTTACCATGATAAAAATGCACTGTATATGTCACAACAACCAAGAACAGATTGTTAAAATCTCATACACACACACACACACAAAACAAACCCACAAAAGTATGCAAGCATAATGAATTTGTTAGTTACCCAGGTTTAATCAATTCACACTGAAAACATATATCAAACCATCATACTGAATCCCACAAATAAACCCATTTATGACTTGTTGATGAAAAGTAAAATGTGGGCACAAAAGCCCTGCTGAAGGAATCTCCTACCAGTTTCCAATGTGCCTGGAAAACTCTCTCTCCATCACCCCGTGGCTGCGCAAGCCCTTTTCCGCTTGCTCCCACGCCATGAAGAAAGAACAGCTGTCCATCACCACTCATAAAAATTTGGCCGACCACAGTGAAATCCAGGAAAAGAGCCATATTTTCGAGGCTGTCAAAAGACTTTCTCTTGGGCACTACACACAGCCTCTGTCTCTCTGAGTTTGGTGACTTTGAAGACTGTAATTAAGTCCCTATTCAGACTTCACTTCTCTGGGCCACACACATCCAGCCCTTGAGACCTCCAGCAGAGAACAGTGTTCTCAAACCTTTTACTAATTTCTGCTGGGTTCCTCTGGGTCCTCTCCAAACTCTACACAGTGAAGCCAGGACTTGGGCTCGAGGAGAACGGGGGACTGCCCAGCAGTTCTTACTATTGTGCTCTTACATTTGTGCCGTTTGTCTGTCCTCCTGTGTATTACCCTGCACATGTCACCACTGGGCTATGATCTGATGACATGGAAGGGTTCTTCTGTGGTCACTTTCTAATTGTAATCTTTTTATGATTAGCAGCTAAAGCTTCATGTCTTAGCCTGAAGACATGGACACATTGTAACATGAGGGCCTGGTTGGTTGTTGGGGTTTCTGTCCCACCTGGTCCCCCAGCCATTTAATTCCAGAGAAAATCACAGAGAGTCTACATTGGGTTATAAAACTGAATGGCCCATTAGCTAAGGCTTCTTAATAGCTCTTGTAGCTTATATTAACCCATTATCCTTATCTATGTTAGCCACATGGCTCAGTACCTTTTTCAGTGGGGCAGGTCACATCCTGCTTCTTCGGTGGTCTGGGCAGGAGTGAGGAAAGGAGCTTCCTGCTTCCCAGAATTCTCCTATTCTTATTGCGCCACCTCTACTTCCTGTCTGGTTTTCCCACCTATACTTCCTGCCTGGCTACCAACCAATCAGCGTTTATTTAAATCATGATTGACAGAATACAGACAATTCTCCGGCACCAACACATTGTGTCACACCTGAAAAGAAAACACCAGGCTAAGGGCTGTGACTGGAGAGTGCAGAAAACTAACTTCCAGGAACATCTCGGGATGAGCCACAAATAACAAGTCAGAGACTGGCCAGTTTCACTTTCAATTTGCTAGTCCATTCATCCATGGACTAGCTTCAGGACTCTCGCAAAAACTGAAAGTTTGGAGAAAATAGTTCCTGTTTCTCAGCGTTCTTGTGGAAAACTAATTAAGCTGACATTAGAAAGACCATGGCAAAGCGATGTGTACCGCTCTGTCACAATTTGATGTGTATTTGATGTGTATTCATGAAAGTAACATTCTGGTCATTTTTCAGTGCCTTTCACCGTATGGTACAAGGCCAAGAAGGATGATTCTCTATAGAATGAAATTCAAGTAGGAGGATGAGACGGCCCAGAATAACAATATAGCGCAAGACTCAACTTGTAGCATACGTCTTAGTGGCTGCAGCTTCTATGAAAGAACAACAGCAACTTACAGGAGCAGGGACATCTGGGAAGCCACAGCAGGACAAGGATGCTAGAAGCCAAGGATGCTAGAAGCCAGTATTTCCCATGGGACTTGATTGAGCATTACTCCAAAAGAGACTGCCATCGTGCATTGAGCTACCATTTCAGTTCACAAAGAATAGCATGTTTACTCAAATGCAATCAAAACAGTAATGCTTTTCACTTCCTGTGAGCACAATTTTATTCTACTATTTCAAAGAAAAGTATATGAGACTCTAAAGAGACCACACACTTCAGCGGTAGAAAATTTTCCCCTATTTTAGATATTTAAATGAATTTTAAATTGAACAGGGCAATAGATTAAAAATGTATTTTTTCTAAATGACATCTTTAACATTTGACCTCTTGTTGAGAAAATCAATTCTGCTACAAAACCAAAAAAACCACTCATTCAAAGAACTGTAAAAACACCTCTATTCAACAAAAACCAAAAAATATGCTTCAAAATTGCTGATTGACAATAACATAATTCTATCCGCAATTTTAAAAGATTGAGCACCAAGGTGATCTACAAACCAAAACTACTTTCAGTTTGGTCTAATCTGTGTAACACAGCAGGAGGGAGCCGTGGTGACAGTGTGAATAAATAACTACAGGTGGGACCGTGTTGTTGCCCACATCATTTACCACAGGAAGAGTTCCTGAAATCCTCACATATGCTCATTAGCAGGGGATGCAGAGACAGAAGCTTAGGGAAGGAGGGAAATTCTGCTCTGAGTGACAAAATAAAACTGGTATTCTGGAATGTTCAAATTGTCATAGAAATCTCCAGCTAACCCAACTGTGGTCCTGCAATCAAAAGGTCCCAACCAGCGTTAACTAGGACATGACAGAGCAGAATAAGCACATAAATTGTGTAAGAGAGAAATGCTTTTGTAAGTCACTGTTCTAAGTCACAGTTACTAAAAGTAACTAAGTACTGAGGAGCAGTACTCAAGAATATTCAGAAATGGCATAGCTTTTCCTATCTATGTACTTCGCTTTCTGCATGAAGTAACTCTACACAAAGCTGGTGGCTTCCCTTACCCATGGTCATTCAGTTGAACTCATAGCAGGACCAGACAAGAGCTCAGGTCTATTGAAAGTATATTCATTTAAGAGACATATTATAATGTATAGTTCACTCTGGGTATGAAAGGGAATTGTGTTATTAATTATAAGCAGAACTGTAGGCATAAATCTGAACTATGCTGGGCAAGCCAAGATGAGCAGGCTTTGTTTTCATGACAATGTAATGTCTATCAAATAAACACTGTGGGAATTTACTTTGTTAAACACAACATTTTTAAGTAAGGCAGAACAATCTATCCTTAAAAGTAAAGATAAAATAAGCATTTATATCTATGCTCTAATTGTTTCTTTAAAAATAATAATGCCTTCTAAATGCTAACCTGCCAGAGAAACAGGAGAGGACACAGCAAGGAAACCAGCAGGATTCTGTTAATAGTTCACAAAGCTTGCCCAGTATTTCCTGTAACCAAACTAGTTAACGGACGGATACAAACTGCTTGTCAGGTGGCAGGAATATGTACTGCACGGGTGCTATGAATAGAATAGCTAATATCGATAGGTAAAGACTTCAGCAAGGAATTAAGACGAGAACTCTTTCGTTTTACAGATCAGTATTTCACTGATGAGATTAGTATTTGGAAGCCCACAATGAACTTTTCAACCAATGAGCAAATGACTAAGTTTTGCTGATGAATTCTTTATGTAAGTATCACAGGCCTCTTCCAAAGTCCTTATGACTTAAAACATCTGTCCAATGCACTTTTTTAAATAACATGTACAGTTAAAAACTTCACATGGCAACATTTTTTAGGACAGGTATAATGTGGCAGCTTTATGGGGAAGCATTTAAAGTGTGACATGAAATGAGATACTGAAGTTACCACTTACTGTACCAGTTCTTCAAATTTATTTTCACTGAGTATTACACAAGATTTGTAACCAAATTAGATAATCATTTTCACACAATTTGGCACTTAATAACATGTATTTAATATCTCACTTATCAGAGATCATCAATTCAGGATCATGAAAAATAAACATAAAAGAATCAAGAAGGAATGAAAAGTTCATCAACATAGAAAAACATATCACTTATCGGTGCAGCCAGAAGTCCTGCATGCTCAGCCTATATACTCACATAATGAACACAATTTAAACAGGTTAAAAATAAAGGGCTTCCTGTCCTGTGAAAGATTAAAATGACTCAAAAAAAGTCATAACACTTCCACAGGTATGAATGTTGCAAACAAGATAAGAGGAAGTGGCCGTTTACACAGAAGAAAAAAGTATGCAGTTGGTCTTATGTTATGAAGACAGAAAAAAGGAAACGGAATCTTTCCTGCGAGCAGGAATGAGAATGTAATGTACACATGCCATCCAGAGATGCTTGCTCATACATGGGGCCACGCAAGCAGTATCATTAGTGTTGGTAGGGCAATGACCTAACAATCACCAGGTCCATATGGCCATCTCACATGGTCAAATAGGACCACATGAGCAAAAAGTTACTCAAAATCATCTCAGAAACTTGTTGACCCCACATTAGTGAAACCCGATGAAAGAAAATTTCACGACCAATTAATAAGCAAGGATTAGGAAAGATTTTTTTAAAAAAGCAAAAACCATCATCAATACTAGGAAAAACTACTTAAATTAAAATTCCAAATGTAAAATTTTACTTTTAAAAATATCTATTTAAAAAGAAAAAGGTCAACCGTAAATTGGGAGACAATATCTGCATACTCATATCTCATGCAAGAATAGCAGACAAAATAATAAGCCTCAGACCTCCTTAAGAACACCAGTAAATGAACTTAATAATGGATAATTAAAAACATCTGAACAGACACTTCACAAGGAAAAATCAATAAGCACTTGAAAAGATGGTCAACATCTTAATTCATCAGGGGAACACACACTGAAGGCCAGCAAGATATGAGTGAGCATCACTAGCATGGCCGAGACTGCAAATGCAGAATACTGGGCAGCAAAAGACATCTAACCAAAAAGGATACGCATAATGGAAAGTGAGCACACGAAAAGACGCACAACATAACCAGGAAAGGTGAGATAAAGCAAAACTTCAATAATTTAAAACAATTACTAGTGTGGCTAAAATAAGAACTAATGGTAATATCAAATGTTGGTAACCATGGAAAAATGATGTAACTTAAAGATCTTCCATTATGTAACATAAAATGCTGCAGAACTGAAAAAAGTTTTAAATTTCTTAATAAAAATGCAATACATAAATAACACTCATAGGTGGTGGTTATTTATCCCATTAAAAAAAAATGGAAACCTATTTCCAGACAAAAATTCCTCACACTGATAATCATCGACTAGGTTCTTTGTTTAATAATCAGAGATAAAGAAAATGTGTTTCGATGGGTGAATTATTACCAAGTGCACACTATCCATACTACTCAGCAATAAGAAAGAAATTAACAACAACTGTGAACAAGACAATGCCATCCCTGGGTATCAAATGCCTACATTCTATAAAATCCCACTGAGATAATATTATCAAAAAGACATAGTTAGACCTGAGACCATAACTCAGCACTCATACACTGTACATGGGCAAGGCCATGAGATCAGTTCCCAGGCCCCACAAAAAGGTAAAAGCTGTTTACAGTGTGTAGGATGGAAAAGTTCTATAGTTGTGGTTTGGAAATAAATATAATAAAACAAGCAAAGAGTATAGTGTCTATGATAGAAAAGTTCTATACTGGTGGTCTGGAAAAAGACAACCTACCTAAGGGCACTCAGTGACTCAGGGCGTCCTCACTTGAGGGGCTCTCAGAGGAGGATCGGGTCACAGAAGTATGCAGATGAGAACGCCAGGAACACGTATCACAGCCTGAAAACTGCTAAGTGACAGCCTGCACTTAAGGCCACCACGCATCTGCCTGCAGCTTCGCCAAGATCCTCAATTGTGTCCTATTTCTCAGGCAGGTCAGAGACAGGGGAGTGTGGAAGGGAAGGAGAGTGGGGAAAAATGTATAGATCAAATGAAAACAATAAAGTATATAAAAACAAGTCAGAGACCCCACCAGTTAAATTCAGCTGTCAGGGCTGAAGGCCACACATTCTCCACGGATCAGCTAAAACAGTAAAGGGGTTTCCTTTAAGTTTTAAAATCTGACCCGACTGCAGTTCTCCCGTGGATGTGTAGAAAACAGTAGACTTCCATTGGGCCATCTATCCAAATGCTCACCGTGGCGATGCCTTATAAAGCTATGATGTGAACTCACAACCAGAACAGGCAAGGACACAGTCAAGGCTTCAACTGTTGTCCTGCCCCATCCTCATTTTCCTGACCCACCTGCCTGTCAATCACCATTGTGCAGTTCACAATTCTGTCATTTCAAAAATGTTCTGTGGACGCACTCACTCAGTATGTGACCTTAAAGAGGGTTTTTCTTCAAGTTATGTCATTTCCTGGAGACTCAGCCAACTTACTCTCTGTGCTATTCCTTTTAATGCTGAGAGAACTATGCAGAGCCCAGGGGTCAGTTTGTCTATCCACCACTGAAGAGCATCACAAATGTTCTTAGTTTGACTTTGCTATGGTTTAGACGCGAGCTGTCCCCTATGGCTCAAGGGTTTGAACACTTAGTCCCTAGAGTGTGACACAATTTTGGGGTTGTGATATTTTTAAGATATAACGCCACACTGCCATAAGAGATGAGTTGCTAGAAGTAATCCTTGAAGATACAGTTAATGTATCTTCGAGGACCAAGGGTTTTGGCTTCTTGATCTGCCAAGTGATGTGGGAAGTCCTTCTGTATATGTATTCCTTTTATTGGTTAATGAATAAAGAAATTTCTTTGGCCTATGATAGGGCAGAGTAGACCTAGACAGGGAAACTAAACTGAATGCTGGGAGAAAAAAGGTGGAGTCATTGAGATGCCATGGAGCTGCCAGAGGAGAAAGGCACAAGCCGCCAGCTGGAACCTTGCCGGTAGGCGACAACCCTCATGGTAAAATATAAAATAACAGAAATGGGTTAACCAAAGATATAAGAGCTAGCTAGCAATACATGTAAGTGATTGGCCAAGCAGCGATTTAAATAATATAGTTTCTGTGTGATTATTTTGGGAGTCTGGGCGGCCGGGAAATGAACACGCGGCCTCTCACAACAGCCAAGCAATGTAGTGACCTTGCCTCCATCATGTCTCCCTGCCATAATGAACTGCAACCTCTGAACTGAGAGACAAAATAAGCCCTTCCTTCCAAATTTCTCCTGGAGGGCATTTAGCACAAGATGAGAAAAGTAACTGATGCCAGGCTTATTGCTTGGAACACAATTCATGAGCAAGTTCGCCTGTGAGAACAAGTCTTCATATCTCTGCATAACTCTGCAGAGTTCAACTGCTGGGTTAGACGGAGCATGGTCATACTTGTTAGAAGAGACTGTCACCCTCTCTTGCAGACTGTCTGTAACAATTTTACAACCCCCCAGTGTCGTGCGAGCAATCCAGTTCCTTCACAAGGCACCAGTCTTTGTTACTTTCTTAGTCATTCTCCCGGTTTCCATTCAAATCTTTGTGCACTTTGGGTTTGTTGTGATGACTCGTGAGCATGTGTTCATGTGATTTTGCCAGCTGTGTATCCTTGTTTCATGAAAAGTCTTAGTTTTCCCCCATTTTTAACTGGTTTGTTTGGGTTTTTCTATTTTTTGCCATTTTGAACATTGTTTCTATATTCTTGATGCCAGTTTGCTGCTGCATGAGGTTTGCAGACACTCGCAATCCACAAGTTATCTTTCCAATTTCAAACAAGATCATCTCACACAAATTAAACCAGATTGTTAGGAATCCTTTCTGGGGATCAAGTGCTTGGTCCCAACCTAAGAACTCCTTGCTAGCTGTACATCCTGAGGGCTTTATTCTGTTGTTTTCTGGAATATGTATTCTTTCGTGTCTTGCAATTAAATCAATGGTATATTTGAACTGATCCTAGCCAAGAGGTTTAAGTCAAGCTTGCTATTTAATCCATAAAGTCTAATAGCTCCATCTGTTCAAATGGCTATGCACACTGCACTGACTGTCTTCTATCTTTGTTAGAAAGGAAGCGGACTATAAGTAGGAGGACTAGTTCTGAGTGTCTGTCACTCACCAAGACATCTTTCTGTCTACCATTTTTTTTAAAAAAATAATATTGTTGCAGTTACAACACAGGCCTTAATTTACAAGCGATTTCTGCTTGGTTTATTTGTTTAGATCATACCATTCTCTTTCTTAAAACCACTCCAAGATCTCCCTGCCACTTGGAAATTATATCATAGGGCAAGAAAGATGCATAGAGCAGCACATGCATAGGAGAGGCTGAGGTGGAGCCAGGTACAGGGGAGGGGCCTCCGCAGACAAAGCAGCATGGAACTGCCTTGGAGACCTCGGGATGCTGGGAAATAATATCCAGCTATCAGAGATGAACAATGGTTCATTTTCTGGGTTAAGTCTCCTAGAAAGACTCCCAGGATCCCTGTCATCACCATAAACCGTGTTCATGTCAATGATCTGTGCTGCCACAGGAAATCATATTGATGTATGTGATCCATTCTCCTGACAGTTGCCACAGGCGGGGAAGCTTCTTTTGCAGTGGTTTCGATGACTGCAGACTCATGACTGCAAATGAGAAACACTGAAGGCTTCTGTGACAACCTCTCCCAACACCCCTGACACACACACGCCACCAAAAAAGATGAAGTCCAGACGTGGAATTATTGAAGAGAGTCTTTAGAATTTGTTATAAAGAGGCTGAAGCGTGGGTCTTCACAGATAATGGCTCATGGATAAGGAGATCT
>PVIU01017771.1:0-40963 GCA_004026605.1 Ondatra zibethicus
AGTATCTTTTGGCCATTCGAACATCCTCTGTTGAGAATTCTCTATTCAGATCCTTACCCCATTTTTTAATTGGGGTATTTAGAATTTTAATGTCTAGTTTCTTGAGTTCTTTGTATATTTTGGAGATCAGACCTTTGTCTGATGTGGGGTCAGTGAAGATCTTCTCCCATTCAGTAGGTTGCCTTTTTGTCTTAATGAGAGTGTCCTTTGCTTTACAGAAGCTTCTCAGTTTCAGGAGGTCCCATTTATTAATTGTTGCTCATAAATCTAACCACACTGAACCTGATAGAAGAAAAAGTGGGAAGTAGCCTGCAGCACGTGGGCACTGGTGACCAGTTCTTATGTAAAACCCCAAGGGGTGGAGTTTCTTAGAGCCCCGAGTGACCATTTCTGTGGTGACTGACAAGCCTCTTACTGTTTTTGCAGTCTTCATTTGTTCCTGTGTAAACTGCAGTTGATACCTGCTCTACCCCATGAAGCCCCCATGGAAACTAGAGGAGACACAATTAGAAAAGTGTTTTGATGAACAAAGCAGTGTTGCCTTCTGAAGCCCCATCCTGCTCATGTCCCCGGCTTCCTCTCTTCCTGTTCAGAGTCTTGTCTTGACCCTGTCCAACTTGTCCCTCATAAATACATTTGGTTTCCCTACTCAGAAGAATAGCTTGAGGGACCTCGTGTATGGACAGGACACCCCCCCACACACACACCACATGGCATAAAATACAAATATTTGTATTTTTCAACCATTTATTCTCACTAGTGGGATGAACAACCTGCCCTTATATAAGTGTAATAGGTTGATGAGGGTATAAGGGTATAACTGAATGGTACCTGTGAAATCTTGCTGTTCCTTGACTGCCCCCAAGAGGTGGGCTGGGATACTCAATAGATTTATCTACCCTGGTTTCTTCCCTCAAACCTTCTCTCTTTGGTTTTCTAACTTCCCCATGTCACAGATTCAGAGGCCACCCACCATCAGAGCATAGGACCATTTCCCTTCCAACATCTAAAACTTTCAAAGCCAGGTCTTAGCCCTGTAGCCTACATTCACACAAAGCAAATAAATAAAAATATAATGAAAAATCTAAGTATACAATTATTTTATGACTGGGCAAACCTGTTCTTGGATTTTTATACTAGAAAAATTATTGACAACTTATGCTCAAATGAAACACGACACATAAATATTGAATACTTCATTAGCAATAGGTCAGACCTGGACCCAGCTGAAGTGTTCTCCAATGGATGACAGGTTAGACAATGTTTGAACATACTTAATAGTTTAAAAATATGCATATAAGATATGGACATTGACAACACTTGATAAAGAAGCAAAAAGTAAGTTACTTCACTTTAAAGTAAAGAAAATTCTTAATGTTTACAATCTATCATTAACTTATACCCAAGATATCTTCAATGACAATGAGCAGACATGATATATAAAAACTCACTTTAGGATAGTTTAGGATAGGTTTTGCTCATTGATTCCTGGAAGTTCTGAAGATACTTTGTGTTGATTCTGACACAAGCAATAGTGGTGAAGCTGCCACAGCAGTAGCACAAATCAAGACACCACACTGACAGCACAGTAATTGATTATTCAGTACCAAAGGTCAGCTGTGAAACATACATGACTGCCTATATAGATGAGCAGGGTGCACTAGGAATGCATATGTATGCACATATCCACGGATGCATATAACAACAATTAATGAAGAAAGAGGCCATGGATTTGAAAGAAAGTCAATACACATTCTGAAAACTCTTATAGCTGGATTTCTGAAGAACTGTTTTAGATACACTTTCAGTTAGTTCCACAGAATATTAGTAGGTGTCTTTAAGTACCATGGCATGATTGTATTTGAAAGAAATAACAGATGAGTTTTGGTCATTCAGACTTAGGTATTTGGCAGATTAGTTTCCTTGAAACTAGAAGAAGTTAGCTTATCTCATCAAGGAAAACAATTTTATGTTTCCAGTATTTAGAAAAAATAGATTGGCAATATATAAATAGGTACATACACACCACACAGACACACAGACACACAGACACACACACACACACACTAAAGGCTAACCACTTTCCAGGGCTACCCCACCTTTTTGGTAAGAGTTGCAGTACTGTTAACAAATGAGAGTTTAGCATTATCTGAAAAACTGGTAACAAATTTAGGAGATCTACATCACCCTTAAACCAGCGTTTTCAACAAGATTAAATCATTACATTTTAAAATCATTCATGGATAAAATCAGTTCAGAATGGTGAACCCCAGGTAGATTTTGATAATTGGGATGTCAAGACTTTATTGATATAGTTTCAGAATCTGTTTTGAGAATAACCACCAAGAAACTACCACTTGGTCACATGTTTTATATGCAGCATCAAAAAAAATTCAGAAAGGGCAATTAAAATACCTCTCTTTTCCAAATCATATTCACGAGAGCTGGGTTTTCTTCCTGTGAGTCAAGTAAAGAATCATTAACAGGGTTCCCTAAGAGATTGACTCTTAAAAATATAACCCTCTCAGGGTTCAATTAAAGACACCAAAATAAGCTAAAGAACCTAAAATCTGAGGGTCTTTCTTTCTAACCCTGTCTCTTTTTTCTTCTCCTTATTCTTTCTTCCCCATTGTTTTTTTCTTGTTATATCTGTTACAAATGTTTCTAGTCATATATATCCTTATAACCAGCAATTCCCCAGCCCTAGCAGGTTCCAGAGCTGGAATTATTTTGCCCCAATAAAATCAGATAAGAGTTTTTACACACACACAGATCCGTGGCTCTCAGCTCAAAGGTGGGAGTGACTAGTGTACGTTCAGTGAACTACTTAATGGAGAAAGTTAGTTAGGAAAGGAATTAAATCATCATGGAATTCTAGAGTGGAAGTTTAGTATGCTATGTTATATTTTTAGGTGGTTAGAAAGAGTTAAAAGGTTTATTTTCAATAAAATTATTAATAGGGCATGGATTGTTTAAATCAGTGCACTGCTTTTCTGCCAGCATGCATAGAAGATACCAGGTAACCAGATAAACTATGTAAACAGTCAGGGGTAAACTAATGGCTCCTGATCTGATAGGCACAATTCAGACACTGCAATTTCTATGGGCCTAGGTCTGGAGTTTTGCCCTAGGTGGTAAAAACAAAGGGGAGACCCAGGCCTCTAAATTATCAGTTCTGGGGTATGCTGTTATCAGCCATTCTGACTCTGGTGTTGTAGGTTTTTCTCTGGGTTGTGGTTAATTATCTCTTCCACTGACCTTGAGAATAAAACACAAGCAATAAATTTCTTGAATTAAAATCATCAGTAAACTGAGGTGAAAGTGAATGTAAGGAGTTAAGAATCTTTTAAGTGAGGTAAAACCAGAGCAGCAGCTTGGGCAAGTAGTAATTCTATGTCCTTGGATATCTGTGAATATCTTAAATGGAATACTCTTTCCTGAACCCTAAACACTGACCAAATGCTTGCTGATAAAGATACTTGCAGGAAGGCAGATCTCTGCTTTTACCTACAAGAGAAGAACAAAGACCTGGAAGGAGGAAACTGTTTTCACATGTAGCCCAAAGGCATAGAAAACAGTTCTGAATTGTGAAAATTCCCAAATGTGTAACAGAAGGGGAGTCTGCTACAGTGAAAATCTACAGCAAAAGACAGCCTCTTTATTCACAAAGCAATAATGCCAAAATTTCCTTGAATCGAGATTTAACCTTTACCAAGGCTTTTAGCTCTGACAAATTGCTTATGAAAAGATGGCTGAGCAATTACTGTATAATGTTGTGGCTTGAGGCATACCATAAAGCAACTGTCTGTGCATCAGCTTGGAAATGAGAATTCAGTTGTTCTCTACTGAGTCTATTGTAGAAACTTCTGACAATGTAAAACAATACGTGTCTCCTAAAATTATTTTTGTTTTAAAAATCACTATTTTCATTTTTTTATTCATTGACAACTATATACATGTCTATAATTTATTTTGGCCTTTTTTTTTTTACCCAATTACCACCTCTCACACTCATTTCATTCTTGTCGTACCTCTTCTTATCACATGTCTCCCTCTGCTTTACTTTCTTTTCCTTTGCTTTGTTTGTGACCCACTGAGTTTAATTAGTGTTGCACTCATGAGCATGGGTGGAGGGTAATTTACTGGTGTTGGACAACTTACCAGGGCCTACATCACTGGAGAAAATGGCTCCCCTACATCAGCAACCATTAAATGCCAATAGCTTCCCAAGAAGGTCCTCTTCCCCCACCCACAATGGAATAGGCACCCACAGCTACTGTAAGTTCATGACTATAATGACCATGTCAGATCCAGAAGAGAATGCCTCACATCATCCTTCCCTATACTCAAGCTCTGATTCTCAATTCTCTAATCATCACATTACAAAACGAAGCTTCTCTGACCAAGCTTAGTGCAGCATTAGGATATTTCTATAAACATAAATATTTAGATGTCATTTTGACTTCATGTCCATTTAGTAAAACATCAGTAGTAAATTCTACCATAGGGCCCAAGACTTCCCAGCCATAAACTTTTGACCAGTTTTTAGTACGAGGCATGTATTCCCTCCTGTGGAGGAGGCCTCAAATCTAATCAGACATGCTTGGTTCATTCACAAACAACTTTTGAAAATGGCACCATTTTTTCCTTTTTGTACTCCATCCACAGTATAGTCATTATTCCAAGTGGAAGCCAACTGACACCATGCAGAGAGTATGTAAAAGCCTTCCTGGTCATATAGCCATTTGGTTGATTGCATAGTGGACTTCAGATGAATCAGCCCCAGCTCTGAAGTCAAACTTGCAGTGAATCAAATAGATGTCTTATTGATCAAATGTGAATAAAATACCTAGTTTTTGTTTTCAGGGAGGGTATGACTTGCTATACAGCAGTAAAAAATGACAGCATATCACCCAATCCTAAATAAAACATGGGTAATTTTTTTTGCTGCTATTACCAAAGATGATGTAGATATTTTATTTATTTACATCTGCATGAAAAAATACACAGCTCTATTTTTCACACTCATTTATATGCACAAACACAGCTTCCAAGTTTTGTATTTGAGATCAGCCAGAAGAGCATTACCTATGTATGACTTGTTTCAGTACTGAGTAGTCCCAGTCTCAGCTGTAGGCTGATGACTAAGAACAGAAGTCTTGGAGATGTCATCTGGAGATGACACAGCTGATTATAATTAGTGGCAGGCTTGACAGGACAGAGAGATGCCATTTCTGGCAATCATTAGTGTCTTGCTATGACTCACTGTGACTTTGGATGGATCCTGCATCTTGAAATATCAGAGACGTTTTCTCCCTTTCCTGCCATATTTAAAGAACAGGTGACTAAGTATGAAGGATGGCAATGGTGGTGATTCTTCTGGCTGTATTCACAGGGTCCAACGTGATATCAAACCTTTAATGATTCCTGTTAATCTGACGGTCTTCACTTGGAATAACAAATATTTGGTTCCTTGTCTGTGTTGGGCACGTTGGCAGGTATTTGAGTGACTGCCTTGAACAAGGTACAGGCAGAGACACACACAATTTCATATGGATGCTGAAAGCTGAGAAGTGCCTGTGTCCAGGAAGACTTTCCGGAGAATATGTCATCTGAGCTCATATTGGAAGGAAGATTAGGAGAGAGATAGGAGTAGGCTGGAGGAGGGTTGATTATACACCAATCTTATGAAGGCATTTTCTCAATTGTTCTAGCCTGGGCCAAGTTCAAAACCAAAACCAACCAAAAAATGAACAATCAAACAAACTAAACAACCAGGGCGCCCCCATCCAGAACCTAACCAACTGACTTGATGTCTCACTTTCTCACCTTGTCTTTCATTCAATTCTGTTGTCTTGAATAAAGAATGAAAAATAATTGCCTTTTTTAATATCATAGTAACTACTTATGAGATAACACAGATCACAACACCTGGCTCCTTCTGAACGTTCCCCAGTTCCTTCACAGATACGGCTGCCTTTCTGGTGTAGTAGGAAGTAACACAATGCACGAAGCAAAACAAATACTTTGACAACTAACTACCACAAAGGAGATGATTTGCACAATATTAAAAATTAGTATATATTATTTCTAACAATTAACTTAAAATACCAAACCCATAGTCATTTCTTACCATGATTCTAATCTTTTGTCAAGTAAATGTAGGAACATCAGAAGTTATATGATTTTATTATTTACTTATTTATATGTGTGTCTACATGCATGTATGTGTACATGTGTGTTGGTGCTTTCTGAAGACCAGAAGAGGATGCTGAACTTCCTGAGACTGGAGTTACAGACTATTGTGAGCTGCCTGTGGACAGTGCTGGCAACTGAACTCTGGTCTTCTGGAGCATTTCCTAACTTCTGAGCCGCCTCTCCAGACCCATATCATGTATAACTCTGAAACCTGTTTACTTACAACATTTATACTTCTTTGGTGGGTTCATTAATATGTGTGCATATATATTTGTGTGTATGTGTGTGTGCATATGTGTTTCACAAATGCTGACTTAGGAGATAGCACATTTAGACCTTTCTGAAATGGGTTTAGCAGTAATTGTTGGTTTCGGTGGGTGTGAATCATTCACGCTGTATCTGTGGTGGAGTTACAGGATGTAACTAACCCTGGTAGGGCTGAGGGGGGCACAAGTGTTTACCCTGTTCATTGGTCACTTCTCAGTAGTGTTGGGAAACTGTTCCTTTCTGCAAGTTGTTTGGAACATTAGTAATTTCTATAGGCTGAACATATGGCGTTTATAGTAAAATGCCCCATGTCTGTGCATATAATCATACACAGTTCATCAAAACGGTTGTCCAACAGAAAAGAACCACTAGTGCCCTTGGGATTTTCTCATCCTCATGCCAAATGAGATCATGTTCAGTGTTGCAGAAGGGTGAACTCGTCAAGAATAACATGTTCAAGGTAATAAACATGTCTACTTCCAGTGACATGTTTATTACCTATAAAGTCAGTCAGATTTGGCATTCTCATATTGGGCATCCTCACAATAGGACTCACTCGGGGAACTGTTCCCAGTACTCTTCTTACATTGCAGCACTTCCTTTGTGCAAAATACAGAAGAAAATAAAAGCCCAGTGCTAGGTTAGACACTCTGAGTCAGAAATCTGCTGTTAGCGCTGTTACTATGCATATGGCACAGCCTATGCTAATTAGTCTCTCAGAATGATATGTGGCTACTTCTTGCATTAGTTTGGAAGAGAAATTAAAATTATAATTTTATATGTGATTATATATAATTAAAATATAATCAATAGATAAATAATAATTAATAATATATTATTAATAATCATATTAATATATAATTAATATAAATATATATAATTATACATGCAAATTACCTAGTGCAGTGTCTGGCCTGAGGCAAGTAGTCAAATGATGTTAGATGTGATCAAGGGTTTCAAATGCTACAAGCAGCATGAAAAAAACATAGCAGAGAATAGCTTTTCAATGTGACCAGCTCTTCTCTCCCCCATGAGGAAAACTCTCTCTCTCTCTCTCTCTCTCTCTCTCTCTCTCTCTCTGTGTGTGTGTATGTGTATGATATATCCCCAATGAACTTTCCTCTCCTTCCTCTCCTCCCATCCCCTGACCACTCATCCTCCCATTGGTATTAACAAAGCAAGGCATATAAAGTTGCAGTAGGGCTAACCACTTCCCCTTGTATTAAGGCTGGGCAAGATAATCTAGCATGATGAATGGTTCCTAAGAACCAGCCAAAACATTAGGAAACATTAGGGACAGCCCCTACTCCCATCCTTAGGAGTCCCTCAAGTGGATCAAGTTACACAACTGTCACATAATGTAGTGGGCCTAGGTTGGTCCCATGCAGGTTCTCTGGTTGTTGGTTTAGATTCTGTGAGTTCTTATGAGCCAGGTTAGTTGTTTCTATGGGTTTTCTTGTAATGTCCTTGACTACTATGGCTTCTACAATTCTTCCTCCATCTCTTCACCAAGGTTCCCTGAGTTTGACCTAATGTTTGCCTGTGGGTCTAGGTCTCTGTTTCCATTAGTTACTGGATGAAAGCTCTCTGATGACAATTAGGGTAGTTGCCAAGCTGATCACAAGAGATGACCAGTTCAGGCTACATATGCATTTTTTCTAGGAGTCTTAACTGGGGTCATCCTTGTAGATTCATGGCAGTTTCCCTTGCATCAGGTTTCCTCCCTGACCCCGAAATGCCTCCTCTTTCCAGTCATCTCTTTCAGTACTGCCCCCTCCATCCACTCCTCAACCAGCTCCCTTATGTTCCCATCCTCACCTGCTCCCAGTCCATGCAGATCTCTTCTATTTCCCCTTCCCAGCTCTCCATGGGCTCTCCTTATTACCTAGCCTCTCTGGGTCTGTGAATTAGAGCATGGTTATCCTTTACTTTACATATAATATCCACATCCATGTGAGTACATATAGTGTTTGTCTTTCTGGTTCTGATTTACTTAACTAAGGATGATTTTTTTCTAGTTCCATCTATTTGCCTTCAAATTTCCTGACGTCATTTTTTTTAACAGCCGAGAATACTCCTATTGTGTAAATGTATTACATTTTCTTTATCAAGTCTTTGGTTTAAGGGCATCTAGATTGTTTCCAAATTTTGGTTATTACAAATAATGCTGCTATGAGCATAGTTAAGGAAGTGCGCGTGCGGTATGATTGAGTATTCATGTGTCCAAGAGAGCTTGCCATTGTTGGGTCTTGAGGTAGGTTTTATCCTAATTTTCTGAGAAATTGCCATACTGATTTCCAAAGCTGCTGTACCTATTTGCACTCCCACCAGCAATGCAGAAGTGTTCCCTTTACCCCACATCCTCTCCAGCGTAAGCTCTCATTTGTGTTTTTGCACTTAGCCATTCTGACAGGTGTAAGATGGAATCTCAGAGTCATTTTGATTTGCATTTCCCTGATGGCTAAGCTTGTTGAACATTCTTTAAGTGTTTCTCTGACATTTGAGATTTGTCTCTTGAGAATTTTCTGTTTAGATTTGTACCCCAATTTTAGTTGGATTATTTGGGTTTTCAATGTCTCATTTTGTAAGTTCTTTACATAATTTGGAGACCAGCACTCTGTCATATGTGGGATTGGTAAATATCTTTTTCCATTCTGTAGTCTGCAGTTTTGTATAACAGTGAGCATGCTCGACTCTATAGCCAGCTTTTAATTAACATGGATACATTGCTTCAACTCTGAACATCTGACTCTAGGAGATAGATCATGTCCTCAAATGCCTGGTCCTGGGAGAGGCTTTTTTTAACCTGATGCAGAAGCAAAATAAGACAGGAGGAAATCTCAGTAATGTAGTGAATTCTGTTCAGCATCTTCAGTAAGCCAGGTTTCATGAACAACATCCATTGGGGCCAGATTCTCTTAATCCTCACGACTGTTGTATAACACAGGCCAAGATGAACTCTTGTCTTCTGTGTTGAAACTCCCAGTAATATTTGAGTAAAACTAATAGTAATACTATTTCAAATACATGTATAATTATCCACTGAGATCGGAAATCTAAATTATGCATATTGTAAAAGATGTTTAACACTATAAAGCAAACCAGCATAATTTTATTATATCATTACCAATTATATACATGTAGAACATTTTGGTACAATTTTTCATAATCTTTAATCACCATTTAAGGATTTATAATTTTATTACATTAATTATGGAGTGTTCAGATTGCCCCCACTTCATCCTTATCTATTGCCTTTGCCATTTATCTGTGTAGAGACCTACATTTTTACTTTGGGCTTAACCATGTATAATGGATAGGTTTCTGTTGATTAGACACAAGTCAGGGTCATCAAAAAAGAGGAAACCTCAGCTGAGAAGTGCCTCCATCAGACTGCCTCTAGGCAAACCTATGGGCCATTTTCTTGATTAATTATTGGTGTTGGAGAGCACAGTCCATTGTGAATGATACCACCCCTGGATAGGTGGTCCTGGGTGGTATAAGAAAGCAGGCTGAGCAAGCTTTGGGGAGTAAGCCAGTCAGCAGCGTTCCTCTGTTGTCTCTGCTTCAAGCTGTTTTCCTTTCTTACCTCCATGGCAGACTGTAACCTGTACACTGGATTAAATCCTTTCCTCACTGTCTTAGTTAAGGCTTTTATTGCTGTGAAGAGACACCATGACCACGGCACCTCTTACAAAGGAAAACATTTAGTTGAGGTGGAAACTTACATTTCAGAGGTTCAGTCCATTATCATCATGGTGGTGAGCATGGTAGCATGCAGGCAGACTTGGTGCTAGCTACATCTTGATCACAGGGAACAGGAAACAGTCTGAGACACTGGGCATGGCTTGGGCATATACGAGACCTCAAAGCACATCTCCCACAGTAACATATGTCTCCAACAAGGCCATACCTACTCCAACAAAGCCACACCTCCTAATAGTGCCAATCTCTATGAGCTTATGAGGACCCATTCCGTTCAAACTATCACACTCATCACGTTGCTTTTGGTCATACTCTTTATCTCAGCACTAGTGAGTAAACTGGACCATACTGTAGAGCTGTTTGATTTTGCAGCCAGGATATACCTAGAGGAGCCTGGAAAGACATGCCTAACAGAACCAGTCATTCTCTTGTCACAGCCGAAGCAGGCTAGCAAGCCAGGATCCAAAGTCAATTGACCTTCGAGTCCAACCTGAGAAGTGGGGATGCTTATGGTTGAATGTCGTGAGGAGGTATGGTTTTACATCACGCAATCTTACTGAAGTAATAGATAAACAGTTATCTTAATTATTGATTCAGAAATGTTCCTAAGGAAAAGTATGGGTAACATTAGTATTTTTTAATGCCATTATTAGTAAACTGATGGGGTTAAGGAGCTAGTTTTGAAGTTTTAAAGAAGAAAAAAATGTGAAGAAAAACTTCAAGCAAAATAATAAAAAATTTATTGATTTCTACTCAAAATCTATTATTTCCAACTCTCACTAAGTTTGTTTCTCTTTTTTACATATTTTCATTGGTTTTATTGGCTAAATATTTTTCTTCACTCCCCTCATTTCTTCGCCCCCCCACTCTCTCTCATGATCCTCACACTCCCAATTTTACTCAGGAGATCTTGTCTTTTTCTCCTTCCCATGTGGATTAGACTCATGTATGTCACTCTTAGGGTCCTCATTGTTGTCTAGGTTCTCTGGGATTGTGAATTGGAGGCTGGTTTTTCTTTGTTTTATGTCTAAAAGCCACCTATGAGTGAGTACATATTATATTTGTCTTTCTGGGTCTTGGTTACCACACTAAATATGATGTTTTCTAGATCCATCCATTTGCCTGCAAATTTCAAGATGTCATTATTATTTTTTGCTCTGTAGTACTCTATTGTGTAAATGTACCACATTTTCCTTATCCATTTTTCGGTCGAGGGGCATTTAGGTTGTTTCTATGTTCTGGCTATAACAAATTATGCTGCTGTGAACATAGTTGAGCACATGCCCTTGTGGTATGATTGAGCATCCTTTGGGTATATACGCAAAAGTACTATTGCTGGGCCTGAGGAAGGTTGTTTCTTAATGTTCTGAGAAATTGCCATGCTGATTTCCGAAGCTGCCATACCAGTTTGCACTCCCACCAGCAATGCAGAAGTGTTCCCTTTTCCCCACATCCTCTCCAGCATAAGCTGTCATCAGTGTTTTTGATCTTGGCCATTCTTACAAGTGTAAGATGGAATCTCAGAGTTGTTTTGATTTGCATTTCTCTCATGACTAAGGATGTTGAGCATTTCCTTAAGTGTCCTTCAGCCATTTTAGATTCCTCTGTTAAGAGTTCTCTGTTTAGGTCTGTACCACATATTTTATTGGATTATTTGTTCTTTTGATGACCAATTCCTTGAGTTCTTTGTATATTTTGGAGATCAGCCCTCTGTCCGATGTGGAGTTGGTGAAGATCTTTTCCCATTCTGTAGGCTGCTGTTTTGTCTTATTGACTGTGTCCTCTGCTTTACAGAAGCTTCTCAGTTTCAGTAGGTCCCATTTATTTATTGCTGCTCTCAGTGCCTGTGCTGCTGGGGTTATATTTAGGAAGTGGTCTCCTGTGCTAATGCATTCAAGTGTACTTCCCATTTTCTCTTCTATGAGATTCAGTGTGGTTAGTTTTATGTTGAGGTCTTTGATCCATTTGGACTTGAGTTTTGTGCATGGCAAAAGATATAGATCTATTTTTATTCTTCTACATGTTGATATCCAGCTAAGCCAGCACCATTTGTTGAATATGCCTTTTTCCATTTTATATTTTTTGCTTCTTTGTCAAAAATCAGGTGTTTGTAGGTGTGTGGGTTAATATCCAGATCTTCGATTCTGTTCCATTGGTCCTCCTGTCTGTTTTTATGTCAATACCAGGCTGTTTTCAATACTGTAGCTCTGTAGTAGAGTTTGAAGTCAGGGATTGTGATGCCTCCAGAAGTTCCTTTATTGTACAGGATTGTTTTTGCTATTCTGGGTTTTTTCTTTTCCATATAAAGTTCAGCATTGTTCTTTCAAGGTCTGTGAAAAATTTTGCTGGATTTTGAGGGGCATTGCATTGAATCTATAGATTGCTTTTGGTAAGATTGCCATTTTTACTATGTTAATTCTATCTACCCAAGAGCATGATAGATCTTTCCATTTTCTGGTGTCTTCTTCAATTTCTTTCTTCAAAGAATTAAAGTTCTTGTCACACAGGCCTTCCACTTGTTTGGTTACAGTTACTTCAATATGTTTCTTTTTAATTTGTGGCTATTGTGAAGGGTGATAGTTCTCTGATTTCTTCCTCAGCCCATTTATCATCTGTGTAAAGGAGGACTACTGATTTTTTGAGTTAATCTTGTATCCTGCTACATTACTGAAGGTGTTTATGAGCTGTAGAAGTTCCTTGATAGACTTTTTGGGGTCACTTATGTAAACTATCATATTATCAGTAAATTGTGAGAGTTTGACTTCTTATTTTCTGATTTGTATCTCCTTGATGTCCTTTTATTGTCTTATTGCTCTAGCTAGAACCTCAAGTACTATATTGAATAGATACAGAGAAAGTGGACGACCTTGTCTTATTCCTGATTCCAGTGGATTCTCTTTGAGTCTCTTTCCACTTAATTGGATGTTGGTTGTTGGCTTGCTGTATATTACCTTTATTATGTTTAGGTATGTTCTTGTATCCCTGTTCTCTCCAAGAGACCTTTATCATGAAGACCTTTATTATACTGTGTATTGTTGAAGGCATCGTTAACATTTAATGAGATGATCATGTGGTTTTTTTTCAATTTGTTTATATGGTGGATTACATTGACAGATTTTCACATGTTGAACCATTCCTGCATCTCTGGAATGAAACCTACTTGGTCATGGTGGATGATTTTCCAATGTATTCTTGGATTCGGTTTGCCAGTATTTTATTGAGTATTTTTGTATCAATGTTCATGAGTGAGATTGATATGTAATTCTCTTTCTTATTAAGATTTTTGTGTGGCCTGGGTACCAGGGTAATTGTAGCCTTTTGTAAAAAGAATTTGGTAATGTTCCTTCTTTTTGTGTCTGTGTTTATTAGTTCTTTGAAGATCTTGTAAAATTCTGTGCTGAAACCATCTGGCCCTGGGCTTTTTTGGTGGGAGGGGTTGGGAGACTTTTGATGACTGTTTCTATTTCTTCAGCAGTTATAGGTCTATTTAATTTGCTTATCTGGTCTTGATTTAATTTTGGTAAGTTATATTTATCCAGAAAGTTGTACATTTCCTTTAAGTTTTCCAATTTTGTGGAGTATAGGTTTTCAAAATATGATCTGATGATTCTCTAGATTTCCTCTGCTTCTGTTGTTATTTCTCTCTTTTCATTGCTGATTTTGTTAATTTGGATATTCTCTCTCTGCCTTTTGGTTAGTTTGGATAAAGGTTTGCTTATTTTGTTGATTTTCTCAAAGAACCAACTCTTTGTCTCATCGATTCTTTGCATTGTTTTCTTTGTTTCTATTTTGTTGATTTCAGCTCTCACTTTGATTATTTTCTGTGGTCTAGTCCTCCTGAGTGAGTTTTATTCTTTTTCTTTAGAGTTTTCAGATGTTCTGTCAACTCACTACTGTGGGATTTCCCAGGTTCTTTATGTAGATATTTTGTATTATGTACTTTCCTCTTAACACTGCTTTCATTTTGTTCCATAAATTTGAGTATGCAGTGTGGTCATTTTCATTGTATCTTAGGAAGGTTTTGATTTCTTCCTTTATTTCTTCCTTGACCCTTTGATGATTCAGGTGAACATTGTGTTTGTAGGCATTCTAAAAATTAGTGTTGTTGTTGAATTCTTACTTTTAGCCATGGTGATCTTATAAGATACATGGAGTTATTTCATTTTTTTTTGTATCTGTTGAGGTTTGCTTTGTTACCAATTATGGGTCAGTTTTTGAGAAGGTTTCATGAGGTGCTGAGAAGAAGGTATATACTTCTACGTTTGAATGGAATATTCTATAGATGTCTGTTAAGTCCATTCTTGTCATAACATCTGTTAGTTCCCTTATTTGACTGTTAATTTTCTGTCTGACAGACCTGTCCAGTAGTGAGAGTGGAGTGTTGAAGTCTCACACTATTAGTGTGTGTGTGGTGTTTAATGTATGATTTAATCTTTAGTAGTGTTTCTTCCACATATGAGGGTGCCCTTATATTTGGGGCATAGATGTTCAGTATTGAGATTTCCTCTTGGTGAATTTTTCCTGTGACAAATATGAAATGTCCTTCTTTGTCTCTTTTGATTGATTTTTTAGTTTGAAGTCTACTCTGTTAGATATTAGGATAGCTATACCAGCTTGCTTCTTAGGTCCATTTGATTGAAATTTTTCCTAACCCTTTACTCTGAGGTTTGTCTTTGAGGTTGATGTGTGCTTTTTATATGCAACAGAAGGAAGGATTCTGTTTTCGTATCCAATCTGTTAGCCTGTGTCTTTTTATAGGTGAGCTGAGTACACTTATAGTAAGGGATATTACTATACCAGTGATAGCTAGTTCTTGTTATTTTAGTTTTCGTTGTCGGTGATGTTTTTTGTCGTTGGTGTGCATTTTCCCTTTTTTGTGATTGCTGCTGTGAGATCATCTATTGTCTCTGTTTTTGTGGATGTAGCTAACTTCCTTGGGTTGGAGTTTTCCTTCTAGTGCTTTGTATAGGTCTGGGTTTGTGACTAGGTATTGGTTAAATCTGGTTCTGTCATGGACTATCTTGTTTTGTCCAACTATGGTGATTGAAAGTTTTGCTGGGTATAGTCTGGGCTGCCATCTGTGGTTTCTTAATGTCTGCATAATGTTTGACCAGGACCTTCTGACTTTCATTGTTTCCATTAAGAAGTCAGGTGTAATTCTGATAGGTTTGCCTTTATATGTTACTTGGCATTTTCCCCTTACTGCTCTTAATATTCTTTCTTTATTCTGTATGATTAGTGTTGATTATTATATGGCAAAAGGACTTTCTTTTTTGGTCCAGTGTATTTGGTGTTCTGTAAGCTTCTTGTATCTTCATATGCATATTTATCTTTAGGTTGAGAAAGTTTTCTGCTATGATTTTGTTGAATATATTTTCTGTGATTTCTACTTCTCCTTCTTCTAACCCTGTTATTCTTAGGTTTTGCCTTTTCATGGTGTCCTATATTTCTTGGGTATTTTATGTTAAACATTTGTTAGATTTAATATTTTCTTTGACTGATAAGACTATTTCCTCTATTGTATCTTCAGTGCTTGAGACTCTCTCCCCCATTTTTTGTAGTCTGCTGTTTATGCTTGCATTTGTGGTTCCTGACCATGTTTTCTGTTTCCAGAATTCCCTCAGTTTGTGTTTTCTTTTCTGTCTCTATTTTGGGTTTCAAGTCTTGAATTATTTCTTTCACCTGTTTAATTGCTTTTTCTTGGTTTTCTTTAAGGAATTTATTGATTTCTTCAACTTTTCGTCTTTCCTCCATTTCTTTGACAGAATTTTTCATTTCCTCTTTAAGGGCTTCAACCATTCTCCTAAAGTTATTTTTTTAGGTCATTTTCTTCTGCTTCATTTGTGTTGGGGTGTTTAAAGCTTGCTGTTTTAGAGTCCCTAGTTTTTGTTGGTGTCATGTTACTCTTTGTGGTAACACACTCAATAACATACCTTGTCTACCCATCTTTCCCTCTGATTGGTTTAGTTGGGGCAGTGTCTCTGGTGATCAAACTTCCAGGTGCAATAGATCAAAGGCTCAGATGATTGCTCCTTGAGGTGGAGTCGGTGCCAAGGTTCCAGTCACTTGGCATTCCCAGAGGTCGCTCTGCAATCCCAGAGGTTGTTCATGCCTGCTCCCATGGAGGTTGCTTGCATGGGCTGGCTCCTGTGAAGGTTGCTGGCTCAGGCCTGCTCTACTATAGGTGGCTGGCTCAGGCCTGCTCCCTCAGAGGTTGCTCCCTTTTACCTGCTCCTGCAAATGTCACTGGCTCAGGCATGTTCCCTCAAATGTTGTTCCCTTGTACCTGCTCCTGTGGAGTTTGCTGGCAAGGGCCTGGTTCCTTGAAAGTTGCTCACTTGGGCCTGCTTTGGCAGAGGTCCTAGATTTCTCCTTTGTCCCTTAATTTCTTTTCTTTCTTTTTTTTTTTTTGGTTTTTTGAATCAGCATTTTCCTGTAGCTTTGGAGCCTGGCCTTGACATCACAGAGATCTTCCTGCCTCTGCCTTCCGAGTTCTGGGATTAAAGGTGTGTGCCACTAACACTTGGTTTAAATCCTTAATTTCTAATCTTACACAGAAGTTACTAACTCACAATGGGATTGCATTCCCTTGTCAGTTGAAAATATTGTAAGACAAAAAAATACACTTTAGCATAGCTGACTGTCATAGCTCAGTCCAGACTAGCTTTCTTCATCTCAGAAGGCTAACTGGCGTTATGCTAAGGGTTGGACAAAATATCTGGCACAAAATGTATTTTATAATCAGTTTTTAAATATTTGTGAAAAGTTTTAAAAGATCAAGACTCAAAGTTCAAAGCATGGTTTCGTTACTGAGCCATGATATCATTACATCAAAACTCCCCAGCTGAGGGTTCATGACCCAGCGACATTTGCAGTCATGCTTGCTTCTGAAGCATCATTAGGTTATGTTATCTCATTTTCAGCAACAGTATCTCAAAGTGCACTTATTCATAATTTTGTAATGTTAATTTGGCTATGGTCATATTAGGAATGGAACTTCATGCCTGTGAGAGAACCACACTGGTGTGGTTATGTTTACTCGACTGTGGGGGACACTGCAGTTCACTTGTAGCTGATGGTGATTTCAGGGCCTGCAAAGCCTGAGCTATTCGGTATCTTGAGAGTCAACACTGCTACTACCCATGAGCCTACATCTATGATTACTGACTGGGGGGGCTAACCCAGATCCACTTGTTCCCAGGAGACAGGGCCAAGATATTCTATCTCTATGTTCACAGTGGATTGCATGTTCTATTCCTTCAAAGTACTTCACAAGAAAGAACTATAATAAGGCAGAATTGCATACTGACATGGAATTTCATCTTCATTAGTTAAATGGTGAAATGGAGGATCATCTAGTCTTTAGTTTTCTTCTGTTTAGATTTTAATGCTATCTTTAATTTTCCTAGGTGAAAGAGACCTTAGGTTGAAAGGAAATTGAGTATCAACAGCAGTCGGAATGATGTCTACCCCTTGGCCTACTTTTGGTGTTGCTGATGAGAGAGAGAGAGAGAGAGAGAGAGAGAGAGAGAGAGAGAGAGAGAGAGAGAGAGAGAGAGATAACTGACCATAGGTTTCATTTCTGAAGTTTTATGATCTTATTAAGCCATGATACAAATGATGCCATGTTACTGGTATCCTCAGAAGAATTTCAGCTGATGTCTAAACTTTCAGCTGTGTTTTCCCTAGAACAATGAGTCATGAGATTGTCAGTGGCATAGAAAATTCGAATCAAATAACCTTCAGGGAAAATGTTTTGTTATCAGTTTAATGCAAGTTTGACTATGTTCACTAAATTTAGTGTCCTTATCAGAGCTGCTTGTTGAGCTGGAGATGAATATTTTTATTGCAAAACTCTGTGTTACATATTAGCCATTTCAAATCATTTTAAGCTGTACAAAATTTGTTCATAAACATGAATTTCTTTTACTGGCATAATAAATTGTTCTAGGGGATAAGACATGCATTTTTGCTAGTCTGTACACAATGAGTTTGAGAATTTGCGTTGTGGAGGTCATTTAGAAAAGACCACATAACTAGTAATATACAGAGCCACGACGTTTTTCAAGGCTCTTGTCTGTTACCAGTGACTTTCTTATGTAGTAACCCCTTTCATGTATTTTTTATGCTTTATAGTTTAAAGTCTTGAGATTCTAGAAAGACTGCTCATCTCCCTGTTAGTTGATTTCTAGAGAGATAAGAAACAACTTTATTTCCATATCAACAACAAATCTAAACCTTTACCTCTTCAAACATCTCCTTTCTTTGACTTACTCCCTCCAATATTTCCTTTCTTTGACTTTCATAAACCAGCTCACTATTTTTAAATCCTAAGCCCCCACAGGGCCAGGTACCTGATGACTAGCATGCATCCTTTAACTTGGATCATGACAACATTATTCACACTAACCAATCCCCAACTGCTCATGCTACATTGCTCATTTCTCCAGGAAAGAAGAGAAAGAACAGATATAAAGGGACTAAAATAAGAAGGAAGAGAAAGAGGGGAGAAGGTAAGGAAGGGAGGAAGAAAAGTCTTATATTTACTAATCAGTGAGCTGAAGATCATGTGTGGTATCTGGATCTTGGGTCTATTTTTTTCATGCTTTTCTGTTTCTTATTGCTGTTTCTGTAAACCACTGAGTCCCATCGATACTCTCTTTATATACATGGGTGTTTTTCCTGAATCTCTCTGGCTTTTACAATCTTTCGGCCCAGTAATCTCCTCCTTTGTATGTTTGCTGTTGATGTATAGAAAAAAATATTGATTTGTGAAAGTTGATTCTGTGTGTTGCCAAATTGATGAAAATTTTGTCATTTATAGAAGTTTTCTACTAAAATTTGAGGGATAGCTAGTACCATGTCATATGCAAATAGAAATAGTTTGATCCCCCCCACCAATTTATATCCCTTTAATTTCCTTCTCTTGTCTTATTGCTAATGAAAGCTCATTGGATTTTGTCAATGACTTTTTCTCCATCTACTGAGATGACCATGTGATTTTTGTCCATAAGTGACTTATCACACTTATTAACTTATATATACTGAATCATTGCTGCATTTCAGGGATAAAGTCAACTTGGTCATGGTGTATACTCTTTTTGATCTTTATCTTTATTCTATTTTCAAGTATTTTATTTAGTATATTTTAGTCTATGTTTGCTGGAGGATACTGACCTGTAGTTCTCTTTTTTGTTGGGTCTTTACCTGATTTTAGTGATATTAGCTTCATAGAAGGAGTTTGGGAGTGCCCCTTCTTTTCTATTTTTAAATATATTGAAAAGGATTGGTGTAGATGTGTTTTGAAAGTCTTGTGGAATTCTTCTGTGAATACATCTGGTCCTGATATATTTTAGGTGGGAGGATTTTATTACTATTTCAATATTCTCATCTGTTATAGGTCAGTTTAGGTTGTTGACTTCTTGATTTAATTTTGGTAATTTGGCCGAACCTAGAAATTCATCCAATTCTTCAGAGTTTTCCAGCTTTATGGGATACAGGGTTTTAAAGTATTCCCATTTAATAGTCTGAATTTCTTTGGTGCCTGCTTTAATGTGTCTTAGGATTTCTATTGCTGTGAAAAGATACCATGACCATAACAACTCCAATCAAGGAAAACATTTAACTGGGGCTTGCAGTTCAGAGGTTTATTCCATTTTCATCATGGTGCTGGAGAGCTAGCTGATGGTGCTACATCTGGACAGCAGAAAGAGAAAGTGACACTGGGCTTGGCTTGACCACCTGAAAACTCAAAGCCCACCCCCAGTGACATACTTCTTCCAATGAGGCCATGAGCACTCTGACAAGGCCACAACTTCTAATAGTGCCACTCCATACAGATTTATGGTGGCCACTTTCATTCAAACCACCACATAAAGTTTCTTTCTTCATTTCTGACTGTTCATTTCTTTCTTTTGCTGAGTTGGGTCAAGGACTTGTCAATTTTGTTTCTCTTCTTAAAGAAAGAGCTCTTAGATTTATTGATTCTTTGTATTGTTTTCTTTGTTTCTATTCCAT
This sequence comes from Ondatra zibethicus, assembly GCA_004026605.1. Lineage (NCBI taxonomy): Eukaryota > Metazoa > Chordata > Mammalia > Rodentia > Cricetidae > Ondatra > Ondatra zibethicus. Next base: position 20,188 of record PVIU01017771.1, read on the forward strand.
CAATTTCTGTTCTGATTTTTGTTATTTCTTGCTGTAGACTGGGTTACTTGTTTTGGATTTAATGTGTTCTTGTTTTTCTAACTCTTTGAATTACATCATTAAGCCATTTATTTGTGTTCATTCTGATTTTTTAATGTAGGAACTTAGAGTCATAAATTTCATCATGAGGCTGTTTTCAATCTGTCCCAGAGATTTTTCTGTGTTATGTTTTCATTTTCATTTATTTTCACAGAGTTTTTTATTGATTTTTTTCTTTAGTCATTCATCCTTTAGTAATGAATTGTTGAATCTCTGTGACATTTCATATTTACTGGAAACTGTTAATTTTAAGTTTTATTGCATATGATCAGAGAGGCTACAAGGAGTAATATCAAAACCTTTTTGAATTTATAAAGATTTGTTTTTCTGTTACAGGATGTGGTCTACTTTAGGAAAGCTTCTATGGGCTGTTGAGTAGAATATGTATTCTTTGGTGTTCCTTCTCTAGCTCTTCTGATTCATATTTAATATGAAGTCTATTTTGTCATATAGGAGGATAGTGATCCCTGTTTATTTCCTGGTTCCATTTCATTGGTGTATTTTTGTCTATCCTTTTATTCTAAACTGTTATCTATCTTTAAAAAAGCTGAGATGTGCTTCTTGGAGGCAACAAATATTTGAATTTTATTTTCTGATCTATTCAGTCAGTCTGTATCTTTTGGTTAAAGAATTGAGTATATTGGTATTTAAAGTTATTATTGAAATGTGTTAATTGTTGTCATCGTATTGTTGATTTTTATGTTGTTTGTGTTCTCAGTAATATTTTGTGATTTAATAATTATGACTTCATATTTCTTTCCATAATCTCTTCCAGGCTTATTCCTTTGTTCGGTCTGAAATAATGCTTTCTTTATTTTTTGTAGGTTGGCTTTATTTCCTTTAGATTGGTTTGTTGAAGATAGTTGGTTTTCTGTGTGTGTGTGTGGCTTGTGTGTGGAAAGCTTTTTTCTCTTTCAACCATGATAAACACTTTTGCTCGGTTTTTGTCATCATAATCTTTTAAGACCTAAAATGCATTGTTCCAGGCTCTTAAAGTTTTCAAAGTTTCCATTGAGAAATCAACTTTTATTCTGGATTTCCCTTAATATGTGACTGTGTTTATCTTTTTGAAGGTTTCAATACTCTTTCATTGTTATATATATTTGGTGTTTTAACTATGGGATGCTGTGGGGATTTTCCTTTTTGGTCTTGCCTAGTTGGTGGATTGTTTGCTTCTTGTATTTGTATATGTGTGTCATTCCTTAGTCTGGGGAAGTTTCTTCTACTATCTTATTAAAAATCTGGTTTATGCCATTGACTTGGGATTCTTCTCCCTCATCATTGCCTATCCCTCATTTTCTTTTCTTTTTTAAATGTTCTTTTCTCTTTTTTAAAAAAAACCCTTTCTTTTATTTTACATATAAATCCCAGTTCCTCCTCCCTGTTCTCCTCCTTCTTCTCCTACCTCCTGCACCCTACCTCCCCCATCCACTCCTCAAAGAAGGTTAACAATGTCTGTCACATCACACTGAGGCAGGACCAAGGCCTCCCCCCTGTATTTAGGTTGAGGAAGGTATCCCTCCATAGGGAATGTGCTCCAAAAAGCCTGTTTATGCACTAGGGATAAATTCTGTTTCCACTGCCAGTGGCCGTACAAGCTGCCCAAGCCACATAACTGTCATCTATATTCAGAGGACCTAGTTTGGTCCTATGCAGATTCCCCAGATGTTAGTCCTGAGTCTGTTATGACCAGATCTGCGAAGTCCTCCCAAAACCAACAAGGAGACCGAATCCCATGTGTAAATGCAAAGAGCCTTTATTTTATGCGAGTTTGCAAACTTGGTCTCTCTGCTTGTCCAACATATTGAAATACATGGAGAGCCTCGAGCTCAGTTAGAGTTGGGTTTTTATAGTAGTAAAGGTTGGGGTGAGGGGTTTCTAAGGTTCAGGGTCCATGATTAGCTGACATTTCTCTAGGGGTGTCCTGGGGAAAGTGTGCTGGCAGGTGATTCTATCTACAACAGTTGGAATGTTCAGAATATTTTTTGGATGGTCTGTTCTTCGGAGGTGCTTGGGTAATCTCAGTTTGTGGTTCTTCCTGCAACCAGGTATTGCTTCAGAGTAAACTACTGAGACTCAGGCTTCTATTAAACTTATTGATGGCTGAGTCCTACTCTTCCAGGTGAAAAGGTAAAAGACTTCTTTTGTGTGGTCTGTTTCAATTTAGCTTATCATGGCTGGCTCCCACACAGTGAGCTCCCACTAGCTCAGGTCAGCTGTTTCAGTCGGTTTCTCCATCATGGTATTGACCCCTTTGCTCATATTATTGCTCCTCCCTGTTTTGACTGGACTCTGGGAGCTTCGTCCAGTGGTTAGGTGTGGATCTCTGCATCTGCTTCCATCAGTTATTGGGTGAAGGTTCTATGATGAAAATGAAAGTAGTCATCAGTTTGATTACAGGAGAAAGTCGGTTCAGGCCCCCTATCCTCTCCACTACTGCTTAGAGTCTTAGCTGGGGTCGTCCTTCTGGATTCCAGGGAGTTTTCCTAGTGTCAGATTTCTCACCAACCCCATAATGGTGCCCTCTATACGGCCATTTCTTTTCTTGCTCTCCCTTTCTGTCCTTCCCTCACTTAGATCATCCTGTTTCTGGCCCCTCATGTTCTCCTCCCCACTCCTTTTCTCCCCTTCCCCCTCCCCTGACCTCCTTCTCCTTCCCCCACCCCCATACTTCCAATCTACTCAGGATAGCTTGTCTATTTCTCCTTCCCTGGGGTATCCATATATGTCTCTTTTAGAGTCCTCTTTGTTACCTAGCTTCTCTGGAGTTGTGGACTGCAGGCTGATTGTCCTTTGCTTTATGTCTAATATCGACTTATAAGTAAGTACATTCCTTGTTTTTCTGCTATCCCACAGTTTTTGTGTGTCCATTTCCCATCTTTTTGTTTGTTTCTTAGGTTTTTAAATTTTCATTTTTCTTGCTTCTTTCTTCTAGATTCTCTACTTTACCTTGGAGACTAGATAATCTGTCTTCTCTTTGATTCATCCTACTTATAACACCTTCCTTTGAGTTTTCTGGTTGAACTATTGGTTTCCTTGATTACATCTTGAGGCCTCTTCAAAGTTTCTTTCTCTTGATTTAGTTCCACTCTCAAGTCTTCAATTTTCTTCAGCATTCCCATTAACCTTATATTTGTTTTCTTGGGCACCACTCAGGTATTTTATTCTTCTTAACCTTGATTTCATTGAACTGTTTCTTTGTGTTTTCTTTAAACTTTTTGAATTCTTTGGTGAAATTTGTGATTTTTTTTAACTTCTATGTCATGGAGTTTATCTGCGTGGTTCTCATTGACAAATATTTCTCCAGGACTGGTAGGTTTTGAAGAAAACATATTTGCTTGATCTTTCACATTGTTGGTACTCCTGCAATGAGATCTGGGCATGTGACTTCCTTTGTTAGTTCTGAGTTTGTTATGAATGGAGCAGTTGGGGAAGAATAAATGGAGAGCAGGTTGGATCTAGGGGTTAGAAATATCTTAGGTGGAATTAATTAAGATTAACAGAGGGGACTGGGCTAGTATACAGGATGTTCTTTCTGTTCCAAATGTGGAGTGTGGTGGTAGATCTGTCTGGGTAGAATGGTTGAATATGACTCTGAAGAAGATGCATGACCCTGATCAGTGCCATCACTGATCACTCACAGACCCAGGATGGTCTGCCTTGGGCTCCAAATAGAAAACACAGGCAGATGGGCACTGTTATAGAGAATAGATATATGGTGTAGTATGGGAGAGAGAGAATGGTTCATGTCCGGTAGACAGAGGCCTATCTGAAGAGGTGAAAGCTGCGAGGAGTGGGCAGAAGTGGGTGACTTGATTGCCACCCAGGGCCATGGTGATGTCTGGTTTCATAGCCCTGGTGCAGGTATGGTCTGTGTTGTTTCTGTGGCTCCTGATACCACTGAAGGCAGAAAGAATAGGGCTGTTCAGAGTTGTTCTGCCCCCTCACTGACTGCAGTACAAGGGAGAACTGGTCTTTGTTTGGTCGGAAGCATCACCTCAGCTCCCTGGCACCCCTTTATACAAAGATTCTGGAATATTTAGTCAGTGGCTTCACCCCGGCCCCCTGGCATCCATCTTTGGAATGTTGGATGGAAAACTCCATTCCAAGCTCTCTCCCATGGGAAGTTGCCATAGTTTAAACTCCACCTCCAAGAAAGCCTGCCAAATGGTGACCCCTTCCAAGGAAGGGTCAAGAAAGCCCACCAATCAGTAACCCCTCACCAGGTAAAATTGGGACCACTCCCATAAGCTATTTAAATTGCCAGAGAATGAACATGTGGTCTCCGGGTTTTGTGTGGTCTCCCCTTCCCTCTCTTCTCCTCTCCATGCTTTCCTGGGGCCACCCAGGAGCACTCCCTTAAACCTGGGTATCTTTTAATTCGGTTTGATTTGGTCTGATTTGGATTATTTGCATCAGTGGAGAGGCTCGTCTAAGAGAAAATATAAAGGGGTTTCAGTGAGCTGAAATGAAGGCCCTTAACCAAACATTTTAAAGTCCTTGGATAAAGGGGCGCCAGCCCAAGTCTGGCTACTTCATGTGGGCATGGGGTGACATTTTAGAAGACAAAGGGAATTGGAAACTCTGAACCTCTGAGGATACACCTGAAACCTGTTAGTCCTGGACTATGAAGCCTGTTAAAGGGTCACACCCATCTGTATTTTAGCAGGAAACTAAACAAATGAAGCAGTGAGCTACCAGTAACTTAAGTAATCAAATGCCATTAAAACAATCTGAGGGGGATAAATGAGCAGAAATGAGACAGCTTTTTTTTTTTTTTTTTTTTTTTAGCTACGCAGACAATCCCTAGTCTCTCCTTAGTCATGGAGAAGATCAGCCATAGAAATAGTGCTTGCTGTTAGCTGCTGAGTACAAGAGGCCCAAAGATTTTCCTGTGAAAAGAAGATTTAGACTACCTGTCTTGGCAAGATGAGATTGATTCTCCTGGTGGCATCCAGGAAGCTGAAGAGGTGGAAGGCCATCTTTGGCTGTGTGTGGCTTTGCCAGTGCAAAGGAAAGCCTCGAGGTGGAAGGTCTTCTGCAACCACGTATCTTCTTGGAGGAGCTATAGGATGCTGCAGGAGCTCGCATGTCTCTGTGTTAGAAGCTCTTTTGTTAAATGCCATACTCTCAGATCTGTAAAGGCACTTAAGAATTAGTAACCTGTTAGTTAAATTTAGACAACTATTTTACCCAATAGTTACAGCTTACCAATGCTAGTAAATATAAGAAGATTAAAAGGAATATTTTAACCAAGATGGTGTGGGGTCAAAATGGAGGTTACCTATGTGTATGTATTTTTCAAGAGCTGTTGTAATCTGGAGCTATAAGTTTTACAGATCTTAAAACACTCACATATACACACAGAGAAATAAAACAAGCATACTGTAAAATCAAACATACATACTCACATAGACATAAAACAGTCATACTGTGGCAACATTATTTTAACAGACAGACAAATAAAACTCTTTTAGGAACTTGTGTCAGCTGACTGACTTAAAAATCTCAGTGTAGGTAGCAGCGGAAGCCAGGGAAGGACAGAGGTGGTCCCATAAGAACTGGATTAGCAGGTGCTGCAAGAGGGAACAAGAACAAAATAACGGAAGAACTATATGGTTTTGGAGTAGAAAGACGAGGGAAACAGATTTGAATTCATTGTAGAGAACAAACAGTGAGAGATGAACAGCTAGAGTGGGAAATGGGAGTAGGTGTGGGAGCATGCATCTAGTAACCATGGGCTTTTGGAGTACTGTTTTTATGTTAGATGTTAGATAGCCCCCAATCTAAAAGGATTTTTGTAAAAAGCAGTCCAAGCATGTTTGAGGATCCAGCTTCAAATCACAAGAACCCATTTAAAAGTCTATGCCAAATCTTGGGACTCAAGTCTGTCACAATGCATCCACCGGGACAGGGCTCTTGAGTCAAAAACAGGGGGGTCATGAGAAATGAATGGCAGATGTCTCTATCCACTCAGTCCCATTTCTGTGAGACCTGGTTCACTGCTTGCATTGGGCACCTGGCACAGGCCTGTGACTCCGGCAGGAAAGCCTGAAAATTGACAAATATAAAGGCAAATGGGTCCCTGGACCCTAGCGGCATGTACTCAAAAAGGGGAACTCACCAAGATGAAACCAATATTAGCCTGGCAGAGAGCACACATGAGAAGGGCATTTTCCAATACATGGCCCTGGGCCCATGGGAAAAACAGCCCCCCCCAGTGGAACCTCCAAACATTAAGTATTTTCTTAAGATGAACCTCTCAACTGAAGCAAATAATCTCAATCAGACAAAATCAAACTGAATTAAAGATGCCCATGTTTAATGAAATGCTCCCTGGTGACCCCAGGAAAGCATGGAGAGGGGAAGAGAGAGAAGGGGAGACCATGTGTTCATCCTCTGGGGGGCAGTTTAAATAGCTTATGGGAGTGGTCCCGACCATCCCTGGTGAGGGGTAATCATTTGGCAGGCTTTCTTGATCCTCCCTAGGGAGGGGTCACCATTTGGTAGGCTTTCTTGGAGGTGGAGTTTAGACTAAGGCAACTTCCCAAGGGAGGGAGCTTGGAATGGAGTTTTCCACCCAACATTCCAAAAATGGATGCCAGGTGGCTGGGTGAAGCCCCTGACTGAATATTCCAGACTCCTTGTATAAAGGGGCACCAGGGAGCTGAGGTGACATTTCTGACCAAACAGTCCTGGCCCTCACCAGGTGATGCACTCAGGAGAAAGGGTCCTCCTATACCTCACCTGGGTAACACAATAGAGATGACCCTGTTCACAGGGGCATGGGCAAGAGGGACCTGAAGACAAGAGAATGGGAGAGCAGATCACTCCCCTCTCTTCTGCCATGGGGTGGTGGGGTTGAATGAAGATGCCTGCCCCCCTTGTCCCTACTGCTTCCAGCTGGCTAGGGAGCTGACCCTCTTTTTTACTACCTGCAACACACAGGAAATCAGGTCCTGCTCATTGTCTGGGCAGCACAGCAGAGCTGACACTGTTGATAGGGGCATGTGTGAGCCGACCAGGATGGGGAGGTCAGGTGTATTCATTAGATGTTGGTGGAAGCCTAGAACATGGCCGGCCCCACACCTTATCTGCCATATGGGAGCATGGGCAGGGGAGAGATGCCTTCCCCCTCCCCTATGCCAAAGGCAGGTGGGAGAGCTGGCCCTGAGATCATAAGAGCAGGAGAACTACCCCTGCCCCTCACCAGCTACAGCACTAAGGAGAGCAGGCCCTTCACTTCACCTTGGCAGCACAGTAGAGACAACCCTTTTGGTGGTGGTGTGGGTGAGCCAACTTGGAAGTTGTGAACATGGGAGAGCAGTCCCCACTATTTGTCTGTCTTGATGCAGCGTTGGAGGAGAGATGACCTCCACTTACCCCTCGAACCTTGCCATCTGAGACAGTCAAGGGAGCTGACCCTTCCCATTACTGCTGTAGGGCCCAGGAAGGCAGGCTCTGCTCCTCACTTGGGCAACACAGTAGAGCTGGCCCAGATGGTGTAGGTGTGGAAGAGCCAACCTTGAGGGCATGAAAGCAAGAGAACTGGCCCTGCAGTTTGTCCACTGCAAGGGGAGAACTAGCAATGGCAACGCTGGAGAGCTCACTATGGTGGTAAGGATGGAGGAGAGCTGGAAAGCTGACCAGCCCTGCAACTACACAGGCTGCAACTACACAGCCCTGCATAACCAGGCTTATGAGTTAGGCCACCCTAACATCTATCTCATCTAAGACCTGCTGGAGTACATGGAGGGGCCGGTCCTACATACTCCAAGCTGCAGGATCTCCTCAACACAAGGCAACAATAGAATGTCTAAGATAAGTCCCAGTGACGTTTCAGTATTGATGGTATAGCATAAACCAGGGGATTCAAACCAGACCGATGACTCTTGGCAATGAACACTTACAAGTAAAGATAGATAGATAAAAGTGTTCACTGCATGATGCACTATGTCACACTACAATTTCTCTGATGATAATGATTTTTTTCCTTTTTTTCACTTAAATTTTATTTTATTTTTCAGGGGAAGCTGTAAGGGCAGAGGCCAGATATGAAGGGATGGGAAAATGATTGGGATAGAGATGCATGATGTAAAAGACACAGAGAATAAATAAAAGGAAAGTTTAAAAAAGGAAAAAGAAAAAGGTTGGATATGACATCATAGGTTCTGTGGTTTGGGGGGTAGGTAAGAAGGATATTTATCCAAGCCTAGAACACCTATGCAGTGAAGGCAGAGAAGGCTAAAGTAGTTTGGTTCATTAGTTATGGAACTCAGGCTAAAATTAGTGGGTTGAAGAAAAAGTGTGTATAGGAGGTCAGGATGCTTGGTCTAGAGTGGGTTTATTGCCTAAACAACACTTTTCTTGTGGTTTAACAGCTTGATGGCTCAAAATATTGAAGCAAGTAACTCTTCCAATTGTTCTTTGTATCATGTTAAAACAGTCTTTTATCTTCTTCCACCTGTTGTATTGGGGTATAAAAGTGTATGGTGTAGGAGCCAGATTATACAGGCTATTTCTACACTGTATGGTAGCCAGGATTCTGAGCAACCTTCAAGGCACAATTAGCACCTGTCACACAGAATGTGGCCACCTAGCCTTTTGAGACAACCTGATATAATCCTAAGCAAAGGGTCAGGATATGCTAATGTTGTTCTGCTCCTTCAATTGTAATTTAGGAGGTTGCCTGGGAAAGAAGTGTTTTTCAGTCTATGTGACAGAGCAGGCATAAGGTGTGGATATGACCACAGTCATTGTCCTTGCTACCTAGGAAAGAGAATGCTAATGAACTTCCCCTTCAGTTTACCTTTTGATATAAAAGCTGTTTGGAGAATAAACGTGTGTGATTTTCAGGATATGAGTTCAGGATTTCATGAAGGATCCCTGAAAACTCCCTCCCAATAAAGTCATGTGAGTTGTGTTTCATTTCCCACACCTCCACTCTGGTATGAGAAATAATTTAGGTCTGGGCTGGTCCTGGACCTCAACAGTACGGAAAATTAAATGCAGGGAAATTTCAGTATTCACTGGAACTCCCTCCTAGTACTATCCTATGCTTCTGTTTTATTATTTTCACTCACATCTTATTTACTCTTCACTAACTTTTCTTATCCCCATGCCTCTATCCTGGTAAATGGTATTTTCGTTGAAGCTGGTTTTCAACAAGGTGATTCAGAGAACTCATCAGGGGAGATTCACACTGTAGGAGATGTGGGGATTCTGGGTATGGAGTGGGTTGGTGTAGGCAATGAAGGCATGTTTCTTTGACAGATTCTCACACTGGCTTTGGAAGTTACAAAGTAGGGGAGGCTGGCCAGTAACCCCAAGGAATGCCTGTCTTTGGTCAACTCTTTGGCACTGAGATTACAAGTTTGAAACACAGGGCTGGCTTATTTTACATGAGTTCTGAGGACTGAGTTTTAGTCTTAATGTTTGTAAGACAAGCTGTCACTTCTACCTTTAATAGCCCTTGACACACACATAAATTACAGTATAAAAATGTCAAAACACAGACTGAGGAGATGGCTCAGCAATTAAAGGGCTTGCCTTAGAAGCATGAATACTTGAGTTTGGATTTTCAGTAACCATAAAAGCAAAAAAATTCAGACCTGCCTGCACACATCTGTCACCCACTTGATGAGTAATAAACAGAAACAAGTAGTTCTCTGGTGCTTGTAGCCAGGCAGTTTAGCTCAAGTGATGAGCTCCAGGTTCAGTGAGAAACTCTGAATTAAAAAAAATTACATAGAGAATGAGAGATGGAGAGATGGCCTAGTAGGTAAGAGTACCTTCTGCTCCTCCAAAGGTATGGTGTTCAGTTTTCAGCATCCACATGGCTGCCCACAACCATCTGTAACTCCAGTTCCAGGGGATCTGATGCCATCTTCTGGCACCTGAGGGTACCCAGCACACATGTGGTGCAGAAAAATACATGCAGGCAAAACACTGATACACGTAAATTTTTTAAAGGTTGGAAATGCTGAGGAAGACTCCTAATATTGATCTGTGGCCTCTAGACACCATATACATGTAAACACACACATGTAAATATATGCACATATTCATATAAGCATACATACATAATCACACATGCATAAAAAAATGATATGGAAAGCCAAATGAGGAAGACACTGATGTCAACCTCTGGCTACCACATACATGCACGCACATAAACATGTATACACCTACACACACACAAACATACAATAAAACATTAGAAGTGTTTTCTCAAATGGTAAGTTAGTTTTCTCCTAAGTATACAAAATATGTTAATTGAAATGAGAAATAATACTAAACATTCAAATAAAAAAGTTAAGAATAATATTTTAAGTAGATTTTTTATTAAGGAATTCCCACAATTTTAGAGTCCAATATTCATTTAGTTACCAATATAGGAAGCAAGTATTCATTTCACACATTGTCCTAGTAGCATTAACTCCCAACTTGACATAATCTAGAATCACCTTAAAAAGGAGCCATTTAAAAAGTTATTTGAGAATTTCAAGCATGTACATGACGTCTTTTGATCAAATACATCCCCATTTCCTCCTCTCCAATCCGTTTTCCACCACTGATAGTAGTGTTATTGTAATGCCTGGCAAATACCATCTTGCAGCAGGCCATCACTGCAACTGGACCTTATCATTTTTTCTTGCCTCTCAATGGAGACGATCCCTGAGCCTTAGGCAGAGGTGTAAAAAAGGACTTTTAATTAAGTAATTGTCTTTATCAGACTGGTCAGTGGGCATATCTGTAAAGAACTGTCTGGGTGGATAATTGAAGCGAGAGGGCTCAGCCCTTTACCGTGGGCTGCACCATCACCAGGCACCATCCCTAGGCAGGAGTTTCTGGGTTATATAGGAAAGCTAGATAACCTGAGTCTGTGAAAGAGCCAGGAACTAAGTCTGCAAGCAGCATTCCTCCAGGATCCTGCCTTGAGTCTTGCCTTGAGTTTCTGTCCTGGCTTCCCTCACTGATTGAGCCTGATAAACTCTTCCCCCCTCAAGCTGCTTGGCTGCTTTGGTCATGGAATTTGTCAAAGCAAGAGAAGATATACACATGTTATTTTTAGACCTGATATGCAAAGCATAAAATATGTATGAAATGCCAAAACATGTAATATGAATAATAGTTCTCACCTGTCAACTGCTTTGAATTACCAGATAATTCATAACATATGCTTCAGAAGCACAAACTAGCACACACACTAAGTAGAAAAAAATCAACACTTGACCTACCAGAAACACTTCTTCACTGCTCATAGTGCCTGACACTTAGTTGGAGAGCTGAAGACTGTAGGTATTAGTAGTAACAATAATAAGCGTTATTAGTGACTGTAGCAGTTTTCATTCTGGTTTTATGGTTTTCCTTTGTTCTGTGTTGCAGAGTTATTTTAGGACTAATTTAAATAAACACCATCAATTCAATTTCTCCTATAAATTTACCAATTATACTCTAGTCTAATCCAGCTGAAAGACCAAAGAGTTACCAATTGCCTCAATTACTATCTTGGCTTTACTTAAAGAAAAATGAATTTTATAGATTTATTTTATTGATATATACATATATATATGGAAAGCGAAAATGATACAGAGATGAAGAAAGAGTGGAAGGCAGAGTTTCATGCAGCTCAGACTAGTATTGAACTCACTATGTAGCTGAGAATGAACTTGAACTCATAATCCTCCTGCCTGCGCCTCTTACCTCTTGAGATTATAGATTTTAACCATGCACATTTAGCAAAATGTTTGATTCTAGTGTATTTTGAGACAGTCTATATAACTTTTTAAATTGATTTTTATTGTGCTCTACATTTTTCTCTTCTTCCCTCCCTACCTCTCCCCTCCCCACTTCAAACCACTCCCAAGGTCCCCATGCTCCCAATTTACACAGAAGATCTTGTCTTTTTCTACTTCCCATGTAGATTAGATCTATGCAAGTCTCTCTTAGTATCCTCATTGTTGTCTAAGTTCTCTGGGATTGTGGTTTGTAGGCTGGTTTTCTTTGCTTTATGTTTAAAAACCACCTATCAGTGAGTACATGTGATAATTGTCTTTTTGTGTCTGGGTTACCTCTCTCAAAATAATGTTTTCTAGCTCCATCCATTTTCCTGCAAAATTCAAGATGTCATTTTTTTCTGCTGTGTAGTACTCCATTGTATAAATATAAAATATAAGCATAAATTATCCTTATCCATTCTTCGGTCAAGGGGCATTTAGCTTGTTTCCAGTTTCTGGCTATGACAAACAATGCTGCTATGAACATAGTTGAGCACATGTCCTTGTGGTACGATTGAGCATCCTTTGGATATATACCCCAAAGTGGTATTACTGGGTCTTGAGGAAGGTTGTTTGCTAATCTTCTGAGAAATTGCCACACTGACATCCAAAGGGGTTGTACCAGCTTGCATTCCCACCAGCAATGCAGAAGTGTTTCCTTTTCCCCACAACCTCTCCAGCATAAGTTATCATCAGTGTTTTTGATCTTGGTCATTCTTACAAGTGTAAGATGGAATCTCAGAGTTGTTTTGATTTGCATTTCTCTGATGACTAAAGATGTTGAACATTTCCTTAAGTATCTTTCAGACATTTTAGATTTCTCTGTTGAGAGTTCTCTGTTTAGGTCTGTACTCCATTTTTTTAATTGGATTATGTGTTCTTTTGGTGACCAATTTCTTGAGTTCTTTGTATATTTTGGAGATCAGACCTCTGTCTTATGTGAGGTTAGTGAAGATCTTTTCCCATTCTGTAGGCCGTTGTTTTGTCTTGTCCTTTGCTTTACAGAAGCTTTTCAGTTTCAGGAGGTCCCATTTATTAATTGTTTCTCTCAGTGTCTGTGCTGCTGGGATTATATTTAGGGAGTGGTTTCCTGTACCAATGCATTCACGTGTACTTCCCACTTTCTCTTATCTAAGGTTCAGTGTGGCTACTAAGGAACTTCTACAAGTCATAAACACGTTCAGTAATGTAGCAGGATACAAGATTAACCCAAAAAAATCAGTAGCCCTTCTGTACACAGATGATAAAAGGGTTGGGAAAGAAATCAGAGAAACAACACCCTTCACAATAGCCACAAATAGCATAAAATATCTTGGAGGAACTCTAACCAAACAAGTGGAAGACTTGTATGACAAGAACTTTAAATCTTTGAAGAAAGAAATTGAAGAAGAAGCCCGCCCTTTTGTCTGCGAGGTCCTTGGCCAGCAAATGGCCTTGATCCAGTACCAGCAGATCCCATCTGGAGGGGTAAGTAGGTCCCTGCCCAGCCACCCAGCCACGCCGGGAAGGGGATACAGGCGCCCTCCAATCCCCTAAACTTTCTGGCCATGCAGGGGGCTTCTACTGGGCTTTTCTACTTATACCACCCCAGGTTGCCCCCAAGTACCCCTTTCCATCTGCGAGGTCCTAGGATCCCTGAACTCAGGCTGCTTCAGGGCTGAGGCTCTGGGGCAAAAGTGTTGAGTGCAAGGCTGCAGGGGTTTCTTTGTTCCATGGAGCGGGCTTCTTCTACCAAGCCTGCCCTCTTGTCTGTGAGGTCCTTGGCCAGCAAGTGGTCCTGATCCAGTACCAGCAGATCCATCCGGAGGGGGTCCTTAGATCCACCACCAAAGCCTAATTCAGGGAGGAAAGGATCTGAGAGTGAACTACAGTGCTGAGAAGACCTAAGAGAGGGCAGAACAAGAAAAATCTCCAAGTACACAGTTAGCGACAACAAAAATCGGACCAAGCTGCCGAGACTCTCCTGATCATGTTCACAGGAAGAAATGAGCAGGCACCAATGCAAGAATTCCTCCAACAACCTGAAAAGCAACATGATAACACCAGGATCCAGTGAATATACAACAGGAAGACTTGAGCAACCTAACCCAGAAGAAGTAGAAGAAATTGTCTTTAAATGTAACATTATAAAAGTGATAGAGACAGTTAAAGAGGATGTGAAAAACTCCTTTAAAGAAATGGATGAGAAGACTAACAAAAAGTTAGGAGAAATGAATAAATCCCTCAAAGATACCCTAAAAAACCAAAAAAGCAATCAAACAGGTAATGGAAACAGTTCAAGACTTGAAAACTGAAATGGAGAAAATGAAGAAAACACAAACCCAGGGATGGCTGGATATGGAAAATCTGGGTAAACGAACAAGAACTACAGAGACAAGTATAACCAACATAATACAAGAGATAGAAGAAGGAATCTCAGATGCTGAAGATACAATAGAGAAAACAAACTCATTGATCAAAGAAAACAACAAATCCAACAAATTCTTAACACAAAACATCCAGGAAATCTGAGACACCATTAAAAGACCAAACCTAAGAATAATAGGGGTAGAAGAAGGAGAAGAATTCCAGCTCACAGGCCCAGAAAATATATTCAACAAAATTATAGCAGAAAACTTTCCCAACCTAAAGAAGGATATTCCTATGAAGGTACAAGAAGCATACAGAACAAAAAATAGACTGGATCAAAAGAAAACATCCCCATGCCATATAATAACCAAAACACAAAACATACAGAAAAAAGAAAGAATAGTAAGAGCTGCAAAGGAAAAAGGTCAAGTAAAATATAAACTTAAACCCATCAGAATTACATTTGACTTCTCTATGGAAACCATGAAAGCCAGAAGGTCTTGGATAGATGTGCTGCAAACACTAAGAGACCGTGGATGCAAGCCAAGACTGCTATACCCAGCAAAGCTTTCTTTCACCATCAATGGAGAAAACAAGATATTTCAGGATAAAAACAAATTTAAGCAATATGTAGCCACAAACCCAGCTTTACAGAAAGTACTAGAAGGAAAACCACAACAAAAGGAAGCAAACAACACCCATAATAACACAGACATCTAACAACCAGCACAACTCAAAGAAGGGAAACACACAAACTTTACCACCAATATAAATAAATAAATAAATAAATAAATAACCGGAGTTAACAACCACTGGTCATTAATATCACTTAATATCAATGGACTCAAGTCACCTATAAAAAGGCACAGGTTAAGAGAATGGAACAGAAAAAAGGATCCAACATTCTGCTTTTTACATAAACACATCTCAACCACAAAGACAGACATTATCTCAGAGTAAAGCATTGGGAAAAGGTTTTTCAGTCAAACGGCCTTAAGAAACAAGTGGGTATGGCTATAGTAATATCTAATAAAATCGACTTCAAACTAAAATCAATCAGAAGAGATGGAGATGGACACTTTATATTCATAACAGGAATAATCCATCAGGATGAAGTCTCAATCCTGAATATATATGCCCCTAATATAAAAGCACCCACATATGTAAAAGAAACATTACTAGAACTCAAAGCACACATCAAACCCCACACAGTAATAGTAGGTGATTTCAATACACCTCTTTCACCAATGGACAAGTCAACCAGACAGAAACTTAACAGAGAAATACGAGAACTAAGAGATGTAATGAATCGAATGGACTTAATAGACATCTAAAGAACATTCCACCCAAACAGGAAAGAATGTACCTTCTCCTCAGCATCTCATGGAACCTTCTCTAAAATTGATCACATACTCGGTAATAAACCAAACATCCACAGATACAAAATGTTGGAGTAACCACCTGTGACTTATCAGATCACCATGGAGTAAAGTAAGAATTTAACAACAATTCCACTCCCAGAAACCTTACAAACTTATGGAAACTGAACAGTCAACTACTGAACCACTCCTGGGTCAAGGAAGAAATAAAGAAAGAAATTAAAGTTTTCCTTGAATTCAACAAAAATAAACAACATACTGAAACCTATGGGACATTATGAAAGCAGTGCTAAGAGGAAAGTTCATAGCACTTAGTGCCCACATAAAGAAAATGGAGAAAGCACATATTAGTGACTTAACAGCACACCTGAAAGCTCTAGAAAAAAAAAAGAAGCAGACTCACCCAGGAGGAGTAGAAGACTGGAAATAATCAAACTGAGGGCTAAAATCAACAAAAGAGAAACAGAAAACAATCCAAAGAATCAGTGAAACAAAGAGCTGGTTCCTTGAGAAAATCAACAAGATCGACAAACCCCTATCCAAACTAATCAAAAGGCGGAAAGAGAACACTCAAATTAACAAGATCAGAAATGAAAAGGGGGACATGACAACAGACACTGAGGAAATTCAGAGAATCATTAGGTCTTACTACAAAAGCCTGTATGCCACAAAATTGGAAAATGTACAAGAAATGGACAGATTTTTAGATAAATACCATATACCAAAATTAAATCAAGACCAGGTATACAATTTATTTTTTTTTGATTGTATAATGCTTTATTAACCTTGAATTTTCTTAACACTAATGAGAAAGGAACAATGGCAGCAGAGAAGCATCAGATAATAGAAAAAACTTCTGAATTAAACCAATGTATGTATTTCAAGTATATGTTGACCTCACAATGAAAATCAGAAAATGTGCTTTGTTGGGAAAGGGGTTTTGCTCTTGTTTCACAGGAGAAGAAAAACTATGGATACCATCAAAATTAATAAAGATTCGGTTTGAAAAAGAGAAACCTCTTGAGACAAAGAAATGGCAACTCATTCACAGAGGTGACAGTCATACAGGTGGTAAGAAAACTTCACAAGGGTTGGGGCAGGGTTCTGTTTTATCTTTGCAGGAAATATTGAGAAAATATTGAAAAATCTTCAAAATATTGAGAGACCATGGACATCTAGATGTCTAAAGGAGAAAAGATAACTATTCAGAAAGGATCACCAAGTAAAGAGATATCTAACTTAATGTTACAAGCCAACCGCAGGGAAATAATAGTATTACCTCAACATGTATATATCTCTACTTAAAAATCAAAGATTGCTTTAGAGTTAGACAATGGCTATCCTTCTCTAAATACAAACATGTTTTTAAAAGAAAAATTCATAATTTCTTTCTCATATCAGTAGCCATCTGGCATGGGATAGAAAAAATAATGAATTTAAGAAAGATTGTACTTTTTCTTATAAATATTTTTATCTCTATCATACCTTTCATTAAATTTATGTTTATATGAATATTGTTAAGTCATCCACAATGAACAATAAATTTTCCTGCAGTAATGTTTGAAGTTTCCAGGAAGAAGATGGGGTCCTGCAACAATGATTCTACCTGGTTGGTATGATGTCATGATGCTGATAGCAATTCTTTAAGAATGCTTTTGTGTTCTAGCTGCTCAAAATGATTTCAACTTGGTTAGGTAAAATGGTGCACCTTCTTACAACATTCTGGCCAGAACTTCAAACAAGAACTTTAGAAAAACCTTACTGAAGACTCAGAGCCTGTTTGCAACTATACCAGACAGTAATCTTGAAACTTAACCATTATTTTACTTTCACAGGATTCCACAGAAAGAACATCACCCCCATGACAGCTGGAAGTAATTCTAAAAGACAATGTCCCCTCTCCCAACATAGTTTGTTCTCAGGGTTAAGTTTATCTATTCGGGGTTGATTACAAGTGGTATAGGGTTTGGGGGTTGGGGTATAAATTATGTAGGCTCAGGGATCTCTTTGAAAAAAAGGGAAATTGGATGGGGTAATAGGTAGCTTAGTATTAGCTTACTCACACTACTAATGATAATAATGGAGTAAATACTCGTGAGCTATTATTTATAGACAATTTACATTGGTATAGATTTTTGTATATTGAATTACATTTGTTCAATTATAATTCAAATTATATTTGTTATATTGAATATGCTCCTATTTCTTTTTGAAATATTTGTACACCTATGCAAAATTATATTGTCATATTGTATCCATGCATGCTTCTATCTCTGCTTAAGACATTTTGTGTATTGATACAATTTTAGGATGCATTTATCATTTGCACTATACATTTCTACCTCTAATTAAGATACTTATCCATTGTTTATATTTTGAGGTCATTGTCCTCATTTGCTGCACAGTTGTTTAAAGATTGTTTATTATTCTGATATGAAGTTTTAGCCTTTAAGCTATATAAGTATTAAGAATTATAATTCAATAGTCATATTGAATTCAATGGTTAATCGTCATGCTTATTATACTTATAGTTAGACTAATCAGGTTCTTTAGAGACATAGAGATTGTATTCCATATAGAAAAGTAATCTTGACCCACTTCAAAGATCTGTAGAATATGGCACTTAAATAACTTAGGGTAGTGCTGACATGAGACACGATTGCTCCTAGAAGTACCAATCTATTCTCGAGAGAATGTTGGGCACAAAAGACACTCCACTAGGAGCTTGTTTTCTTCTTGTCACAACTGGACGTTGGACAAGAAATTGTGCATGCCTCAACCACTGACAAAATGCACAGTGTCCACACATGACAAGCAGGACACAAGAAAAAATACTGCCAAACCTTGCCAATACAGGGTAAAACAATTTTAAAAATTTCCTACCTCTGAAAATGGACACTGAGTTCCTCTAGGCCTTAGTCAAAGGCAGGTGTACAATTTAAATAGACCTATAAGTCGTGAGGAAATAGAAGCTGTCATTAAAAACCTCCCAACCAAAAAAGGCCCAGGACCAGATGGTTTTAATCCAGAATTCTACCAGAACTTTCAAGAAGAGATAATACTTATACTCCTTAATGTGTTTCACATAATAGAAACAGAAGAGTCATTGCCAAACACTTTTTATGAAGCTACAGTTACCCTGATACCAAAACCACACAAAGATGCAACGAAGAAAGAGAATTACAGGCCAGTCTCACTCATGAACATTGATGCAAAAATTCTCAATAAAATACTGGCAAACCGAATCCAAGAACACATAAAAAAAATCATCCATTATGATTAAGTAGGCTTAATCCCAGAGACACAGGGCTGGTTCAACATATGAAAATCTATCAATGTAATCCATCATATAAATAAACTGAAAGAAAAAAACATATGATCATTTCATCAGATGCTGAAAAAGCATTTGACAAAATTCAACACTCCTTTATGATAAAGGTCTTGGAGAGATTAGGGATACAAGGATCATATCTAAATATAATAAAAGCAATAAACAGCAAGCCAACAGCTAACATCAAATTAAATGGAGAGAAACTCAAAGTGATTCCACTAAAATCAGGAACAAGACAAGGCTGTCCACTCTTTCCATAGCTCTTCAATATAGTGCTTGAAGTTCCAGCAATAGCTATAAGACAAAATAAGGAGATCATGGGGATTAAAATTGGAAAGGAAGAAGTCAAACTTTCATTATTTGCAGATGATATGATAGTGTACGTAAGTGACCCCAAAAACTCTACCAAAGAACTTCTATAGCTGATAAATACCTTCAGTGAAGTGGCAGGATACAAGATCAACTGAAAAAATCAGTAGCCCTCCTATACACAAAGGATTAAAAAAAAACAGAGAGGGAAATCAGAGAAACATCACCTTTCATGATAGCCATAAATAGCATAAAGTATCTTGGGGTAGCACTAACCAAGGAAGTAAAAGATCTATTTGACAAGAACTTTAAGACCTTGAAGAAAGAAATTGAAGAGGATACCAGAAAATGGAAAGATCTCCCGTGCTCCTAGATTGGTAGGATCAATATAGTAAAAATGACAATTCTATCAAAGGCAATCTATAGATTCATGCAATCCCCATCAAAATCCCAACGAAATTCTTCATAGAACTTGACAGAAGAATAACTAACTTTGTATGGAAAAACGAAAAGCCCAGGATAGCCAAAACAATCCTATACAATAAAGGAACTTCTGGAGGCATTACCATCCCTAACTTCAAACTCTATTACAGAGCTACAGTAATGAAAACAGCTTGGTATTGGCACAAAAACAGAGACATTGACCAATGGAATTGAATCAAAGACCCGGATATTAATCCACAAACCTATGAACACCTCATATTTGACAAAGAAGCTAAAATTATACAACGGAAGAAAGAAAGCATTTTTAACAAATGGTGCTGGCATAACTGGATGTCAACCTGTAGGAGAATTAAAATAGATCCTTATCTATCACCATGCACAAAACTCAACTCCAAATGGATTAAAGACCTCAATATAAATCAGACCACACTGAACCTGATAGAAGAGAAAGGGGGAAGTAGCCTGCAATACATGGGCACATGAGAGGACAATAAGAGGAACAATGAATAAATGGGACCTTCTGAAACTGAGAAGCTTCTGTAAAGCAAATGACACAGTCATTAAGACAAAAAGGCTGAATGGGAGAAGATCTTCACTAACCCCACATCAGACAAAGATCTGATCTCTAAAATATACAAAGAACTCAAGAAACTAGACATTAAAATGCTAAATACTCCAATTAAAAAATGGGGTAATGATCTGAACAGAGAATTCTCAACAGAAGAAGTTCGAATGGCCAAAAGATACTTAAGGTCATGTTCAACTTCCTTAGCCATCAGGGAAATGCAAATCAATCAAAACAACTTTGAGATACCATCTTACATCTGTCAGAATGGCCAAAATCAAAAACACCAATGATAGCCTATGCTGGAGAGGATGTGGTGTAACGGGAACACTCATCCATTGCTGGTGGGAATGCAAACTTGTGCAACCACTTTGGAAATCAGTGTGGCGGTTTCTCAGGAAATTGGGAATCAACCTACTTCAGGATCCAGCAATACCACTCTTGGGAATATACCCAAGAGATGCCCAATCATACTACAAAAGCATTTGTGCAACTATGTTCATAGCAGCATTATTTGTAATAGCCAGAACCTGGAAACAAC
>PVIU01017772.1:0-40936 GCA_004026605.1 Ondatra zibethicus
CAGGGTTTCTCTGTAGCTTTGGAGCCTGTCCTGGAGCTAGCTCTTGTAGACCAGGCTGGCCTCGAACTCACAAAAATCTGCCTGCCTCTGCCTCCTGAGTGCTGGGATTAAAGGTGTGTGCCACCGCCTGGCCAAGTTCATCTTTTTTAATACAGGGGAGAGTTCTGATGAAAAAAAAAATTAGGGGTATTAGCTCTTATTTTAATGTTTCTTTTGAGTGTGGGATGTCATTGAAAGGATAATTTTAATATTTAACTCACTTTTTTTCTTTTCTTTTTTTTTTTTTTTTTTGCTTACAGCACCCGGTATTCCCAGGCGGTCTCCCATCCAAGTACTAACCAGGCCCGACCCTGCTTAGCTTCCGAGATCAGACGAGATAGGACGCATTCAGGGTGGTATGGCTGTAGACTTAACTCATTTTTTAAAACCTAATTATTGCAGAAATTTTCAAAGAAAGCAGCGAAGGTAGTTTGCTGGAATGCTCCCAACACCAGTTAGTCTGCACTTTGTCTCAGTTTATTCTGCTGCTCACACTTTGTTAACAGAAGCTTCTGGTGCCCAGATATCCTCTTGGCTGCCTCTGCTCCCAGGCTTTCCAGGCCATTCTAACTTGCATCGTCAGCTGGCCTGCAGTTTTGTTTCCTGGCTCAGCACCATTCCCAGTGTGCAGTAGTTTGCTCACCCTCCGTGCCCAAGCACAGGCAGGAAGAACCTGGAAGGAAACACTTCCCGAAAGGCAATCGGGGTCCAAGGAGTTGAAATGCTGTCTGTCCTTTAGGCTGATTCCAAGAAGTTTCATATAAACTCCCCGCAGTTCTCAGGATATTGAGTCCTGTCCTGTTAAAGAAGCATCTTTTTCGCAGTTTTTCCTTCTTCCCTGCCTTGTTTTTCAAAGTTCTCCTATGTGCTTCCTACAACCACCTTTCCAAATAGTACCTGCACCTACGGCGCCTGTATTCCAAGAGAGGACCCAAACTAATCCTGGCATTGTTTATCCTATCATAGCTTTTGATGACAAAGTCTGATATTCATTTGCATAATGCGATTGTGATAGACACTTTTGAGATACTGGTCAATATGACCACTGCTGTAGAGGGCTTAATTTACTTTTCTACAGAATTAAATAACACAGTCTCTTTTGTATCATGCTGATTAATTGATTTACAAAGTCAAGATGATAGAAGGGATGGGATAAGGGGAACCAGTTAACAGATATAGGGCAAACCAAGAAAAAGACTGTTCCAGGGCGAAGGTAAGTAATTTACCTAACGTACATGAAACCATGGTTCGTGGGGCTTTGTGAGGCTTCATAACACCACAAAATAAAGCTAAAGAAACAACACAGAAAGGCTCCCAAAGCTAAAAACTTGACTCAGTGACATCACCTCCTCACGACAGCCACAGTACCACCTGGACAGTCTATAGAAAAACCTTGCATCCTGCTCACCCCAGTCAGCTCACAAACCAAACACTCATCTCTGCTGCCTGCTTTCCTCACTGCCTGTGTGTTGTGCGTTCCCATCGCTGTTACCTATTGCCAACCTAGGCTCAGTTTAAGTAACCTATGTCCTCCCTCCTGCATCTTCATTGTAAAAATCAAAAACAAAACAAAACCTCTTAGTTTTGGAACCAGTGAATATTTTCCCAACTGCTGTCTAGCCTTGCTCTTTTGTTGTTGCTTTGGTTTTTCATTTGTAGAAACTTATCCTAGGGCCTGGTCTCCTTCTCCTCTTTTTCTAATTCTCTCTCTCTCTTTGTCTGTCTGTCTGTCTCTCTTTAGGCTAGCATCTGCTATAACATAATAAACTCTTTTTATTTCAAAGATAGGGATTTTAGTTTAACACTGTTTAGCTAAAAAGGAAGAGGAGAAGGGTAATAACTTCACCCACCCAACCTCATAATCTAGCTTTACTTCCAAATTCTTGCTGGGCAGAGGTGGCACATGCGTTTAGTCCCAGCACTCAGTATGTAGGTGGATTTCTGTGAGTTCAATCCCAGCCTGGTCTACAGAGTGAATTCCAGGACAGTCAGAACTGTTATACAGAAAAACCCTCTCTCAAAAAAACAAAACAGAGCAAAACAAAATTCTTTTTCAGCCACCATTCTGGCCATGGGTTCTCCTGGCATGTGTCGGCAGGTGAATTGACTGTCAGCACCTTGAGACTTTAGAACACACCTAGGGCCCCAGGGAAACTGGACTCAGAGGTCAGAGGGCAGCCCTTTGTAGCCTACTGTCTCTAATGGGAACCAGATGCTTCCAACTGTCTCCGGCCATCTGCCTGCTCACCTAATGTTTTCAGCCCTGTTCCTTTCAGACTATCCAGCTGTATAAACAAACCTTTATCCTTAAGCTTTTGGAGCCTCCAACAGACGTCTTCTTTTCTGTTAGGAGAGACTGGTGGTGTTGATTCCGAATTTTAACTCATTAGAATAACAATTATACAAAGATCCCCACCCCCACCCCGCGCCCCTTTTCATTCACTTTGTAATTTTTAGCTTCTAATTTCTTCACCTTCAGGATAACTGCTGCAAAGTTGGCCAAGGGTTAATCCAACGAAAGTTGGAGCAAAGGAAATCTATATGAAATAAGAATGCAATGAAGAGATCTCTGAATTTGACCCCTCCACTCCAGCACCACATAAACACTGATCATAGTGGTACATGGCCATAATCTCAGCATTTGGGAGGTGGAAAGAGCAACAAGAAACCCAGATGCTTGAGTTATGGAAGCAGCTACCATCGTCCCTGAACCAGCATTTCACATCTTTGGGTCTCATTTTCCTTTACAGACAGAATAAAGGATCAAGTTGTTGATGCAAAGGAACACAGTTTTCATGTCAAAGGGAGTGAGAAATAGTTTGTTCTGGAACCAAGCGTGAATGACCATTACCCAAGAACAGGTTTAAGTTCCCTCAAACACCACATTCCAAGGTGGCAACAGGTTCATGATGCCTTGTAAAAACAGACTGAGAATCATAAATCAGAACATAAATCATCATCAGATATGTGGATTAGATAAAGTGGAAGAAACCTTTTGTTATTGGCCTCAGATGCTATATAATGACATTTTTAGCCTTTGGGTTGGTAGAAGTTAGGGGTCTGCTTGTATATTCCAAAAAGATTTACCTAATAGTCACAAGGAAGTTAGGTGTTAGAAAAGAAGATTTCAAGTGTCACAAAAAATAAGGCTAACACAGGCTAGCCTTGACTTGCTGTGTAGACTAAATTGGCATTAAGCTTCCTATTCTTCTATTTTGGCCCCTGTATTTGGGGATTATGGGTGAACCTTTTGAATTTCACTCGAAGAATATTTATCCTCACCAGGTTTAGAATTTAAGATTTGGCCGGGCGGTGGTGGCACACACCTTTAATCCCAGCACTCGGGAGGCAGAGGCAAGAGGATCTTTGTGAGTTCGAGGCCAGCCTGGTCTACAAGAGCTAGTTCCAGGAGAGGCT
This sequence comes from Ondatra zibethicus, assembly GCA_004026605.1. Lineage (NCBI taxonomy): Eukaryota > Metazoa > Chordata > Mammalia > Rodentia > Cricetidae > Ondatra > Ondatra zibethicus. The sequence goes on from PVIU01017772.1 coordinate 3,457, forward strand.
CCAAAGCTACAGAGAAACCCTGTCTCGAATAATCAAAAAAAAAAAAATTTTGAGATTTGTCTGACGTTAAATGTTTAGTGAGTAGCAGAGCTGGAACCCAATCATAGAATTTCTAGCTTCTAAACTAGTTCACTTACCTTTATTCTTTTGCCAAGTTCTATACAATGAAAAAGTTTCAAACATATAGACGACTTGAAAATAAGATTTCTAGTGTGGTACACATGCCTGTAAGTACAACACTGGGAAGGCGGAGGAAAGAGGATTATGACAACTTCTAGACTAGGCTACTCTAAACAGTGAGTTCTAGAACAGTTAGACTACAGTTTAGATTCTGTCTAAAAAGACAGAGAAGGAGAAAAATGAACTCATGGTTTTTAGCAGGAACATAGTACCCCAGTAACTAATGTACTACCAAAATGATAACATTAAGACTAAGTCACCATGACCTATCCACCTCTCTGTTATTCTTTTTTAAAGATATAAGGGGGGAAGGGAAGGCTAGTCCAACGAGGGCAGAGGTCCCACGAGGGGCAGCCAGTCCCAAGAGGGGTAGCAGCTGGTCCCCCAGGCCTTGGTGGGTCACCTTGGCGGGTGGGAGACCACAGCGGTAAGACCGGCAGATACATCATGCAGAGAGGCGATTTTATTTAGTGGGTTATGGAGGGGAAAGGACAAGGCGGAAGAAGAGAGAGAACCAGAGAGAGAGGGAAAGAGAGAAGGAGAGGGAGAGAAGTTAAAGAGAGAGGGAAGGGAGGAGAGACAGTAGTTACCTCTTTAAGAGATGGAAAAAGAGAGAGCACAGCATGGAAGAGGCAGGATACCCACTTCCCTCGGTGGAAGGGGAGGGGTTAGGAGAGGGTGGGGCTTGTCTCTTAAAGGGACAGTGTACCCAGGTGACAGTCCAGGTCAGCAGATCATAACACTCTCAATACTGTTCACTGGGAATAAAGTTTCCAATTGATGAGACACATCAGACCACAGCATATGGTAATACCTTACATCTAAATTTAATTGTACTTGCTTTGTGACATGTCTATCAACTTAGTCATTCATGTATGCGCACATACCTACCATACTTTTTCAAGGTGAGTTATAATTGATTCTCTTCTGTGTTGCCATACTTCAACCTTCATAGGCATAGCCATATATGAGTGAAGCTAGGATTGACAATCTGCCTTGTCCTCAAGCATGTGTGAGGTTCTGGGTGTTATCAGGGATAGAACTGTAGAACTCAGCCAGGAAGAGCTCAATAGAAGCCTGAGTCTCAGTAGTTTACCCTAAGGCAATACCTGGTTCTGATAAAGACCACGAACTGAGGCCTCCCAGGCACCACCCAGGAACAGACCATCCAAAGGAAATTCCTAACATTCCAACCATTGTTTGCCAGCCAGCACACACCCACCGCTTTTCACCAGGACACCCTTGAACAAATGTCACCAATCAGGGGTTCTGAACCTCAGAAATCCCTCACCCCTACTTTTGCTACTATAAAAACCTAACCCTAACTGAGCTCAGGGCTCTCTGACCACTGCAAACGTTGGACATACAGGAAGACCAAGTTTGCAAACTGTGTAAGAGTGAAGGTTCTTTGCTTTTACACACAGGACTTAGTCTCCTTCTTGGTTTTGGAGGGCCTCCATGATCTGGGCATAATAGAAACATTGGGGTTGAGCTGGAAATCAGGGGTCTCTATAAGTGATAGCAGGGAGGCTAGAGAACCAGTCAGTGAGTAGTAACAAATGGCTAAGAAAAGAAAAATGTTACTGGTAAATGTTAGGAAGAAAATAAAGAAGAGTGATGTATAGAACATATCATGTCAGACTATGCCAAGGAAGATCTCATGGAAGATGTGACATGTGCAGTATGTCTGTCTCAGTAGAGAAGGATGAAGAGAAACATCCAGGTCAAGACCTGGAGGAGAGTGATTCAGGTAGAAAGAATAGATACAGAAGTCCCAGGGAACTCTCACGACAGGGAGAAGCTTGGCAAAGTATCTCCTGACTTCTCTTCCTCATGATCATCACTACCATCGTTGGTAGCTTTGTGGCATGTTTAATAACCAGTGCAGTTTCAAGGTCCATTGAATCCCTACATTGTGATTGTGATTGCTGGAAGTAGCGCTTCAGTGACCTTGCCATTCACTCTCTAGACAAAGATAAACAACTCCAAGAGCAGTTTTGACACACAGAAGCCCCAGAGGGCTGCAGAAACGAGCAGGCCCTAAACTGGCGTGTGCTGATCTTTCACAAACTTTACGAGTCCAAGAACAGGCTCGGGTTCCATCCAAAACAACCCGTGGTTTCTTGTGCTTCTCTCTTAACATCATAATTGGCAGGCTGTGGGCCAAAGAAATGTTAGTTTATCTTGTGTAAATGGTTTAAATATGTGTTCTAGCATTAAAATGGTCCAAAACTAACACATTGCATTACTTTCAAATGCCTTTTTGACCTACCTTTGGTAGAAACTAGATTAATTTACAACTCTATAAGTGAGACATCTTCATTGTTGGAGAGACCATTCTGCCTTCGGTGATTCCAAGATCCTGAGATAGGCCCCTTATTTTCAGTCACCTTTTCCTTTTGTTGTGAACTGCAGAACACATGCTTCAAGTTATGTTTTTATGGTTTTTTAAAACCATGCCATGAATAATACCAAAACATCAATATCAAACAAAATTAATACCATAACTGATCAGGAGAATGTTTGGATTGAGTCTGTGGTCAACTGTGCTTTTTTCTAGTTCATTCTACAAGTATAGTACAATTGGACTAGGAAAATCTAAAAAATTTCTAGAAGTAGTTAAGTAGAATTTTAAAATAGAAATTGTTATGTGGTATGACCATTTAAATACACATTTACCACAAGAAAAATTATTTCCTGGGAGCCAAGTCATTTTTGTTAAAAGTAAATTATTTAAAGTACAAGAGTATTTCTGTGAATTCTCAAAATATGTCATTGGCTCATGCAAATATTGATACACTGTCCTTTTATAACAATCCTTATAGGAATGTGAAAGAAAGTATGTTGGACACTGTGACACTCCACCTAAGTCCCCTTGGGTCCCATTGCTTATTTCTGTGTTAGCCTCCAGTTATTATAACAAATACCTGAGAAAAATCAACTTAAAAAGAAGAAAGGTTTGTTGTGGTTCATGATGCTACCAAGTCTGGACTGCTGATTTGGACATGTGGCTGCACGATATACTATAGTAGGAGCATGGCCATGTGTGAATGAGAACAGGGAAGAGGCCAGGGACTCTATCCACTTGGAGATTGTACCCTTGGTGAGCTGTCATCCTTCTACCAGGCCTCATATTCTAAATCCCATACCTCCCAACAGAGCCATAGGGTGAGGACCAAGGTTTAGCACATAGGCCTTTAGGGGACCTTTTAAAGTGATTTCCTCACCTCAGCTTCTGTGCTTTTGTTTATAACAGCAAGCACCTATGGCTCTCTCTGGCCATCATCACTGGCTTATAGAGTCATTTTGCCCTCTTTGCTGGCAACTGAAAGTGCATGACAATATGCAGGCCTTTGGGGCACTAGAGGCTTTGGGTCAACCAGGAGCAGACACTGAAATTTAAATATCTAACACTTATCTTCAAAAAGGTACAAATCTAAAGGCATATGGTTCATAACTATGATCAAGATACATTAGATACATGAGAATGTCACAATGAAACTCGTTATTATGTATAATTAACTGTACACGAACTTTTCTTTCCTGCCCACCAGTTCCCAAATAACAACACAGACACTCAATATTAATTATAAATGCTCAGCCAATAGCTCACACATATTATTAGCTAACTCTTACATTTTAAATTAACCCATTCCTATTAATCTACATTGCGCAATGTGGTGTTACCTCTCTTTCAATCTTGTACCTCCTGTTTCCTCTCTGTCTCTCGCTGGCAACTCCTTTGACTCTTTCCTTCTTCTTCCCAGTGTCCTTAGTCTGGTTTTCCTGCCTAACCTTATCTTATCCAGCTATTGGCCAGTCAGCATCTTTATTAACCCAATCGCAGTGATATATATTAACACAGTGTAACGTAAGCAGAAGTGAAGCTTTTCTTTTGTCCCAACAAATAATCACACGAAAGCTTATACTAATTGTTAAGAACAAATAATAAGAAAGAGGCAGCTCTGCTGGCACAAGAAATTCAATTAGGTCAAATCAAACCAAATCAAATGCCCATCATTTTATTAAGAGTAACGCTCTCAGGTGGTCGAGTGCATGGCAGGGAGACAGGAAAGCAGGGAGCCCATGCAGACCCGAAGAAACCCACGTGTTTTTCCTCTAGGAGCCAACTTAAATACCATGTGGGAGTGGTCCTGACCCCACCCACCCAGAGAGGGATCAAGACCTGGCATGCTGGGATTTGGAGTTCAGAGCAATGCAACTCCCAGGCCAGGTTGGCTGGGATGGATGCCAGGGGCTGGGGACTATGCTCCCAACTTAACATTAATTATGAAATATGTGTCTATAGCTCAGGCTTATTACTAACTAGCTCTTACAACTTAAATTAAGCCATTTCTCTTTCTCTCTCTCTCTCTCTCTCTCTCTTTCTCTTTAGTTTTTTGAAACAGGGTAACCCATTTCTCTTAACCTATATTTTGTCACATGGTTCATGGCTTTACCTGTCCTCTAGTATCTTGATTCCTGGGGTGCTGTAAGAAGTCTTACAGCCAGTGGTTTCCCTCCCACTGGGGTATGGCCTCTTATACTATATATGCTGATGTAGAGCTTGCGTCTGGCTCTCTTTTCCAGCCACTCTTTCTGGTTGCTGGATTTGGTTTCTGTTCTGCATTCAAGCAGAGGATTCTGATTTGTGAGTTTACCCTTAAATAAATAACCATCTGTTTCTCAATTCTGAGCTAGTGTGGGATTTCTTTTAAGTGTCCTTCCACACCTGGGTGCCTGGTTCATCTCTCTTTTTACTCTGCTCTTCTTCTTCTCTGTATTTTAAGTTTGGCTTTCCCACCAAGTCTTATTCTGCCTTGCTATTGGCCAAATCAGCTTTATTATTAACCAAGGAGAACAATACATATTCACAGAGTACAGAAGGATTATCTCACTGTAGGGTAAAGGAATAGTCCACAATATAAATTAATTGCAATAAGACTGTTAAGAGAACTATTTATAATTATAGCATCATCTATAATTACTTTCAAAATTATCATTACTAGTGTTCTTTGTCTCTTTGAATTACTGTCTGATGACATCTTCTCTATCTGATGATATCTATTTTGTTTTCAGTTTTGAAAGATGACGTCTTAAAAAAAAAGCTAGACATTACATTTCCCCCATCATATTCTAAACTCCAGGTTCTGATTTCTCTTTTGTCTCCTTTCTAAAGATTTATTTTATTTTAAATCATATGTATATGTGTGTGGGGTTAGCAAGTAACCTTGGAGGCCAGAGGAGTCTGATTCCTTGGAGCTGGATTATAGGCAGGCAGTGTGAGCTGCCTGGCATGGTTGCTAGGTATTGTCTTGGGTTCTTCTGAAGGGTAATATGTGGTTTTAACCACTGAGCCATTTCTCCAGGCCTTCCTTTTTCTTTTTTTAAAAAAGAAAAGAACTGTTGATTTTCGTTGACTCCCTTTGGTCTGATGACTATTTTTCTGGTACTGCTTTCATGGTTTCTCTGTTTTTCATCTGTTCACCTAAGATGTGTCTGAGGATAGGATTCTTGTGCTGATCCTAATGGGAATTTATTGAGTTTTTGTTGTTCAGGGTAATTGTTTTCCATTAATTTTTGCAGTACTTAGCCATTTTTTTTTTTAAAATGGAGGTTTACATTGGATTCTACAGAATCCCTGTGGGATCCTGCAGAGGCTGAGACCCTTTCTGGAACTATTCCTATGTCTTCCCTGTGTTTTCTCCCTCCTCTGATTCACTGAATAGTCCTTCCTTAACATATGACCCCACACATTACTTATCTCAGGACTTGGTTCTTGTCATGTAAGATCTGAGGGCATATCCATCTACTCTAATCCATTCATCTGGCAGATGTTTAACCTAATCTCCTAATCAACAAATACTTTTGAAGGCCTACTATGTGCTAGAGAAACAGCTTTCTAGGCAAGTGGAAATGGCAGAGTTCTTGAATGCATGGCCCATGTTGTCTTCTTTGGAGATCAATTTGGGAATCTAAAGTAAGGGAGGACATTACCAATGGCAAATGTGCATCCTAGGGTTCACTTAGAACCTACTAGCCTGCCCTGGAAGCAGGCAAATAAGGAAAACTAATAAATACCAGTTGGAAAGTTGTATCAGTCATCCAAACTCATTAAAGTAGGCCAAAAGAAAAATAGCCACAAATTTGCCAAGTCCAGAAGTGCTCACTAATAAACTCAAACGTTATTAGAATGTTAATATTCTATTTTTACTTCTATCATACAAAGCACAATAACAGGGACAAGACTGTAGGAAGTCAATTCATCTGCCTCAGGAGGGTCCTAAATGCTCTTATGGTAAGCAGCCAGGAAAAACACCTCTGCTCTCTTTCTTATTTGAATCATAAATAACAATTTATCAAGTATTAGCCAGGGGACATCACCTAGTTTCTAGTCTATAGCTCCTCCCACCCTCCTACATACACACCTTGGATGAGCTTCTAAAGAGAAAAGATTTTGGCTCATAGTTCAGAGGTTTCAACCTATGATTTGTTAGCCTCCTGCCTTTGGGTCTATGGTAGAACAGCACATTCTGGAGGGGATATGCAACAAAACAAAGCCACTCAAACAATGACTGAGGAGCAAATGATAAGAAGATAGTGTACTGGCTGGTTTTGTGTCAAATTGACACAAGTAGAGTCATCAGAGAAGAAGAAACCTCAGTTGAGAAACTGCCTCCTTAAGATCTGGCTATAAGGCATTTTCTTAGTGATCAGTTGGAGGGGGCCCAGCCCGTGGTGAGTAGTGCCATCCCTGGGATAGTAGTGGTGGGTTCTATAAGAAGGCAGGTTGAGCTAGCCATGCAGAAAGCAAGCCAGTAAGCAGCATTCCTCCATAGCCTCTGCATCAGCTCCTGCCTCCAGATTCCTGCTCTATTTGAGCTCCTGTCCTGACTTCCTTTGATGATGAACAGCAATGTGGAAGTGTAAGCCAAATAAACTCTTTCCCCCACAACTTGCTTTATGGTCATGGTGTTTTGTCACAGCAATAGAAACTCTAACTAAGACAAGTTGGTACCAATGTAGTGGGGGTGTGTGACAGACATAACCATGTTTTAGGGTGAATTGTGGAAGGATTTTGGAACTTTGGGTTAGAAGAGCCATTTACTATTAAGAGCTCAGTGGGATGGTTCTTTTTTTTTTTTTTTTTTTGAGACAGGGTTTCTCTGTGGCTTTGGAGCCTGTCCTGGAACTAGCTCTTGTAGACCAGGCTGGCCTCAAACTCACAGAGATCCACCTGCCTCCGCCTCCCGAGTGCTGGGATTAAAGGCATGCACCACCACTGCCTAGCTAAAAAATGAACATTTCCTTTTTTTTTTCTTTTAGGTTTTTTGAGACAGGGTTTCTCTGTAGCTTTGGAGCCTCTCCTGGAACTACTAGCTCTTGTAGACCAGGCTGGCCTTGAACTCACAAAGATCCGCCTGCCTCTGCCTCCCAAGTGCTGGGATTAAAGGCGTGTACCACCACTGCCCAGCTTTTTTTTTTTTTTTAGTGGGATGGTTCTTTAGGAGCTTGGAAGATAGAAATGTTGAAAGCATGCAGAGGCTGGAGACCTGGATTGTAAAATTTCAGAGAGGAATTTAGACATCAGGGATGTTTGGTATTTTGAATTAAGATTCTGTCATTATGATCTGCTGGGGCTGTTGAGTCAGTCATGATTAATAAGAGACCAGCACTATTTAAGTGAAACCTTTGTGTTATTGGGACAATTGATTCTGGTTAGCTGGAGCTAAGAAATCAGTGGTGATTATGAAGAGACCAGCATCACTGAGGTGAAATTTTTTGGAAAGTGTTTCCTGACAGCACAGAGAAGCTGTATTCCAGGGGTGTCTGAGGTATACCTTGTGTTGGCAGCTGGACTTGGTAATGTGTAAGAGTCACCAGGTGGTACTAGTTTTGAAGGCATGAAGGGGTCATAGAGAACAGCTGAGGCTTGGCACTTTACCTACCGAGAGGTAAAGGTGCAGCTTCAAAGGATTGAAGGGGTAATGCAGAGAGGTTGAGGCATAGCACCACCAAGAGAGCCAATGCCCAGTTGCGGCAAGGGACTCCAGCAGTTTTGGAGACACCAGTACCATGGGATGACCACCAAGGACAGCAGCAGTAGGGTGGAGCCAGCCAGTACCTAGAAGACAAGCTGTGTATGCTGCAGAGGACAGAGCTGGAGAAGTGACCCAAGCCCTTTGAGTTCAGAAGATCATGACTAGCTCCCAGACATTGGATGTCAGAGTTTGTTTTTAATTTGACTTGATTGTGACTGTGCTGATTTGTCTCTCTTGAAGCAAGAAACTATTTTACTGGAGCCCACAGTTGAGAAACTCTGAATTTTAAAAGTCTTTGGATTTTAAGAGATTGGCTATTTATCTTTTTTTTTTTTATCTTTTGAGATTGGCTATTTAAAGAGATTGAAATTTTAATGTGTTTGAATTTGTAAAGACTGTGTGGCTTCTAATGTTTTTAATGTGAGATCTTGGGGACGAGTAAGAAGGGAAGGGCTGTGGCCTGATAGTGATCTATTTGTGTGTCAGGTTGACAAGGAGTGAGTTGTACTGGCTGGCTTTATGTCAACTTGACACAAGCGAGAGTCATCAGAGAGGAAGGAGCTGCGGTTGAGAAAATGCCTCCATAAGATCCAGCCGTAAGGCATTTTCTTAATTAGTGATCAAGCAGGGAGGGCCCAGCCCATGGTGGATGGTACCATAACTGGCCTGGTGGTTCTGGGTTCTCTAAGAAGGCAGGCTGAGCAAGGCAGGGGAGGCAAGCCAGTAAGCAGCACTCCTTCATGGCCTCTGCATCATCTCCTGCTTCCAGGTTCCCTACTTGAGTTCCTGTCCTGACTTCCCTTGGTGATGAAAAGCAATGTGGAAGTGTAAGCCTAATAAACCCTTTCCACCCCAACTTGTTTGGCTGACCATCTTTGTCTTTTGACGGGCACTCGGGACATGAGTTGAAGCAATAGTGCTCTCATTGGAGTAGAAGCTACCATATTTGTTTCCTGCTTTCTGCCTTTGTTCATTTTTCTACTATTTTTGTCTTCCATACTTTTTCTGCTTTGTGATTTTGATTTTAAAAAGTTAATTTCATTTTCTCTCCCATCTTTGCATATTACTTATGCATTCATAGATTCTTTTAAAAGAAATTATTGCCCTAGAGTTGACAGTATGCATTCATAACTAATCCAAGTCTATTTCAGATAATCCTGTATTGTTCTACAGGTAGCTTAAATAGCTTATAGTAGTAAACTATTTCTAATTCCTCTCTTCTAATACTTGTATAATTCTATTATTCCATTTTTTACATATAACCAGGTACACTGTTGTCTTTGTTATATTGAATGAACTGTTACCTTGAATAACAATCAAGAATAAGAGAGATATGAAACCAGGCATGATAGGTTGTAATGGAAAAATTAAAAATGCTGCAGGATCCCCTGCGGCGGTAGGCAGCAGAAATGCTGTAGGTCCCCAAGTGGTGGTAGCGGGTCATGTGGCGGCAGGCAGCGGGCCCTGAAAGCAGCCAGTCCCAGGCAGAGACAGCTGCCAGTCCCTGAGCAGTGGCTGGTCCCAGGCAGGGAGACACATGTTGGGCAGGCAAGAGACAGAGACATGGATAGGCACGCCATGCAGAGTAAAGTTGGATATTTATTCAGGGGGTTATGGAGGGAGAAGGGTGAAGGGGAGAAGAGCAGAGAAAGAGAGAGAGAGAGAGAGAGAGAGAGAGAGAGAGAAAGAGAGAGAGAGAGAGGAGAGAGAAGTGGGGAAGGGGAAGGGTGGAAAGAGAAGCAGAAGCTGCCTCTCCGAGAGGAAGACAGAAAAGAAAAGAGGTCAGGCTGGAAGCTGAAGATCAGCCTGCTTCAGCGGATGGGGGAGGAAGTGTGTGTGGCTTATCTCTTAAAGAGACAGATCATTACATACGTCACACCTATAATCTCAATACTTTGAAGGGTGAGGTAGGACGTTTGTCATTGGTCCCAGCCTGGGCTACATCTAATAGATTTTGGGTTTGAAACGGGATCTCAGATAGCCTAACCTAGCCTCAAACTTGCTATGTAGCCATGCTTTTCTTGAACTTCTGATCCTTTAATTTCCACTCCCTAAATGCATTACAGATGTGTCTTGTCATGCCCAGCTGTGGTCTACATAGTGAGCACTAAGCTAGTCAGAAGTGCATTGATAGCAAGTGTTATTGATTCTGCATGGGAAGAGAGCAGAACAGGCAGAACCTGCCTCTTAAAGGGACCTTTTGTACCTATGTACAGACAACACAGTGGCACAGCAGTCACAGGACCCTGGACTGGCCAGGGTACTGCCTGAGTGCATCCTGCCAGGTGACAGGGATCAGCACAATGCTTGAATCCTAACAGCAAGACTTGAAAAAAGACTTATTTACTAATTTTATATTTCTTCATTTTATTTTATGTGTACAAATATTTTTGCCTACATGTATGTGTATGTACCATGTACATGCCTGGGCCTCTCAGAGATCAGAGGAGGACATCAGATCCCTAAAATGAAATTATAGAGGTTGTGAGCCACCATGTGGGTCCTCTGTAAGAACAAGTGCTCTTACTTGCTGATCCACGTCTCTAGCTTCAAGATTTATTTAATTTTTATTTTATGTGTTTGCCTGCATGTTACATGTATATGCACCACCTGTATGCAGCGATTGCAGAGCCCAGAAGAGGATACCAAAAAAACATGCTAGCAAAAACAGAGTTGGATGAAGATAAGGATGTGACTGCTCCTGGGTGTGGCTGAGAAGAAGGTTTATTGTCAGTCTGAGGGAGACCACTGACAGAGGCATCTGGAAGGGTTGGGACTGAACTGTTCCAGCAGACTGTACCAAGCAATGAGGAGAGAGACAGAGGTGGAGACAGAGGCAGAGACAGAGGTGTGGGGAGGAAGAGAGAAGAGAAAGGGGAAAGGGGGAGAAAGAGGACAGAGAGGTCCAGGAGCAGAACCAAGAGAGCTAAGAGAACCAAGAGAGTGCATAGCCAAAATGGCTGAGTTATATGGGAAAGGAAACTGAGAGAAGGGAAAGGAAGCTTAGGGGCTGCAGAGGTTTAGGATCGAGGACAGCAGGCGCCTGCCTACTAGCTTAGACCTTGATATGCTAATAGGCACCACAGGCCAAGGTTAATGGAGAAGCCACAACTCCCTTTTGGACAAAGATAAGGAGAACAACTCCTTTTAGCAAGTGGGATCTTCCTAAGTCCCCTGAGGGAATGCTGGCTTTTGCCTAAAAGCCAGACTTTGGGAAAAGAAAGGGCTTGGGATCTGATAAAAGTGAATTAAGGTCTGTAATTTTTTTGAGAGGGATGAAAGCAAGAACAACTAAACTAGAACTCTGTATCCTGTGTGATTAACCTTCAAAGGTACAGGAAAATAAAGACTTTCTTGGGCAAACAAAAATAAAAGGAATTTGTTGCTAGTGAGTGGGTCTACCTTGCAAGAGTGCTAACATTTGTTTAGAAAGAAAATAGGTAAAACTCACATCTACACAGAGATAGAAAGAACCTCAGAGAGTGATAAATAAATGAATAATAAGGTAAATACATACATAAGTAAAAAGTTCTCCTTTTTTTCTGAGATAATCTCATTATCAGGACTGGAGAGAAGTCTCAGTGGTTAAGAGCAAATGCAGCTTTTTGAGAGGACCCAGGTTCTGTTCCCAGAACTTACACGGCCTTAAAAAGCTTTACGTTTATTTAACCCATAGTTGAAATTACCTGGCGCAACCGAGAAGGAAACCACAAAACACGCAATAAACCCACTTAGGAGTTTATTAGAGGGGTCGTGTACAGGCCTGGGGAATCCGTCTGCAGAGAGAGGGGGGGGGGAGGAAGATGGTGCATCCAGCTTTTAAAAGCTGCTTAGAGCAAACGCGCAGGAGGTTGGCATGACTACATCATACGCAGATGACAGGACTCATGCATGCACGCAAGGGCTTAGCTGAATCATACGTGGACGTAACCACACATGTGCACACGTGGGTCACGCGGGAGCCTTTTAACATTCAGGCACTTCTGGCTGAGGGCTTGTCTGCATGTGCATGTCTCTAGAACCCGGAAGTGCAGCCTTATTTGTGGCTGAATAATTACAATAGTAATTATATATCAGTATGTCATTTTGACATAAGTAGACCAGGGTGACAGGCATATCCATCACCCTAAACTGTCATCTTTTCTTTATGTTATGGTCATCAGAATCCACATGTCATTGATTATTATCAACTGTGGTTACCTCCTTGTGGTGTGGAAAGTCCTTCTGTATATGTGTTGCTTTTATTGGTTAATAAAGAAGCTGCTTTTGTCCAATGTCTTAACAGAATGTAGCCAGGTTGGAAGATATATATATATATATATATAGAGAGAGAGAGTAGGCAGAATCAGTGAGAAGCCATGTAGCCCTGCTGAGACAGATGCCGGCTGGAACTTTACCTGGTAAACCACAGCCACGTGGCAATACACAGATTAATAGAAATGGGTTAATTTAAGATATAAGAGTTAGCCAGAAATGTGCTTAAGCTATTGGCCAAGTAGTGATTTAATTAATACAATTTCTGTGTAATTATTTTGGGTCTGAGCGACTGGCAACAAATGAACTGCCTCTGCCAACAACCCTGTGCTGTAGAACAAGGGAATTTACTTTTCCTATCCAACTGCATCCTTGTTCTGGAGGTTTCTATAAACAATCTCAAGCCCAGACACAGTTACTTAAGCAAGCAGAGTTCAGTCTGTAATGAGCCAATCAGAGGCATTCTTCACTTAGGTTATGGCATTTTTGATCTCTAGAGTTTTTATTCTTAAAATTTGCCTCTCTCTGCTTATATTACCCATCTTATTCTTCATGTTGTCTGTTTTCCCCATCAATGCTTTTAGTATACTAGCCTAGTTATTTAAGCCCCATTTCAACAGTTCTAACAAACCCTGCTGTATCAAACTCTGGGTCTAAAGCTTATTCAAACTCTTCAAACTGTGTATTTGCTTTTGAGCACGCCTTGCATTTTGGTGGAAAGTGGACATGATATTGTGGTTAAGAGGAATTATGATAAGTAGGCTTTTATTTTGTTGTGGCAGGGTGTGCAGGGAGGGGAAGTGTCTTAGTTAGGGTTTCTATTGCTGTCATGAGACACCATGACCAAAGCAAGACGGGGAGAAAAGGGTACATTTGACTTACACTTCCACAGTGCTGTTAATCATAGAAGGAAGTCAGGACAGGAACTAAGCAGGCAGGAACTTAGAGGCAGGAGCTGATGCAGAGGCCATTGAGGGGTGCTGCTTCCTGGCTTACTCCCCATGGCTTGTTCAGCCTGATTTCTTATGGAACCCCACCCCAGGCATGACCCCATCCACAGAGGGCTGAGCCTTCTCACATCAATACGTAGTTAAGAAAATGCTCTATAGTTTGCCAACAGCCTAAACTTATGGAGGCATTTTCTCAGTTGGGGTTCCTGCCTCTCAGATGACTCTTGCCTGGGTCAGGCTGACATATAATGAGCCAGCATAGGAAGCTTTTTAGAGTCCCATAATTAGGACCCAGCTGGTAATGAGTCTATGCCTAATACAATCTAGACATATGACTCACCATGGAGCTACACCCACCAACCTGGCAAGGCCTAAGAAATTTGTCAAACTTTTAGGTTGTTCATGTCTGATGTTTGCCATCTAAGGATAGTACCTGAGCACCCCCAGCCACACTCTGGTTTTATTTGCTGCTAGGATGATGTGGTGTGTCCCTTCATCCCAAACTAGAGACCAGAAGCCCCTCCTTATTTTTTTTTCATACAGATGACAGCTCACACATGCGCTCAAGGGCTCACATAGCTGTGTCATAGCCCCTCCTTATTTTACTTGGAGACACTATAAAAGTTTTAACATATAAATGCTATTATAAACAACTAAAATTGGAACAATAGTTCAATCACCTCCAAATCTTGTGGGTTATGAAAGAAGGATCAGGGTAGCCATGTGGAGCTTGTACTTAATCAAGGAAGGGATTATGATGGAAATCTACACTGGCCTAGAAGAGAATGATCCAATAATTAGAATTTTGGTTTGAATAGGAGAAGAAGTTGGGGTTGGAAAATCCAGAAAAACTCAAACGTTGAGGACCAGTTTTTCTAAAGTATTTTTTAAGTATATGTGTGGTATGTATGTGAGGGGAGATAGGTGTACCATGAAGCATGTCTGAGGGGGGGCGGTCAGAGCACAACACTCATAAGTCAGTTTTCTCCTGTCTCCCGGGATGCAGGACAGGTCATTATGCTTGCATTGGAAACACTTGGACCTGCTGAGCTATGACTTTCATAAAACTTAATTTTTTTATTTTATTTAGTTGTGTGTACGCATGTGCATGCTCATGTATTTGCACACCATGAGACACCTGCAGAAGTCAAAGGACAACTCGGGTTCTAGAGATCAAATTAAGGTGGTCAGGCTTGCCCAGTAAACATTTTGATCTGATGAGTCCTTTTGCCAGCCCACGAGGAAGACTTTAATGCTTACTTCTTGCTGTTGCTTTCTATTTACAACACCCTACTCCCCAGAATCAGGCAAAATGAAACTCTATAGTTAATTTTGCAAAAAGCGGGGGAAAGGAGCCTGCATGTATGGATCTAAGAATTAAAGGGATGAGAAAAGAGTAAAAAAGGAAGGGGGTGACCAAACAGAGGAAAAGAAACTACAGGGAATTCACTGTCTCCCAGTAGAAAGAGATAACCAGGGTTGACCCTGTGTCTGACAGGATAGTTTGCTGCTGATGTAGAAATCCAAGATGTAACAGCTGTGCCTGTAACCTTAGCATTTTGGAAGATGAAGAGTTCAAAGCCAGCCTCTTACAAGAAACCATGACTGTAACATGAGGGCCTGCTTTGCTGGGGTTTCTGTCCTGCCCAGTTCCCACAGCCGTTTAGCCCCAAAGAAAATCACAGAGAGGTCTCCAGAAGATTATAAACTGATTGGCCCATTAGTTCAGGCTTCTTATTAGCTCTTGTAGCTTATATTAACCCATTATCCTTATCTATGTTAGCCACATGGCTCAGTATCTTTTTCAGCGGGGCAGGTCACATCCTGCTTCTTCAGTGGTCTGGGCTGGACTGGGGAGGAATGGGCTTCCTCCTTCCCAGCATTCTCCTTTTCTCATTGCCCCACCTTTACTTCCTGTAAAACATGATTGACAGAATACAGACAATTCTCCCGCACCACATGACACAAAGAAACAAACAATAGGGGAGACAAAGCCCCAATTAGACATCTTGTGCCACTAAGGAAAATGTCCAGTGCCAGGAATGGATTATATTTTGTTGAAGTCATTAGCCAAAACGGTCCCCTGGAGCCCTTTAAACATCACAGGCTATTGGGTGTTCTCTTCAGCCTGTTGATAAGGCCCTATTGCTGAAGACAGCAATATATATAAATATGCCATGGAACATAGAAAAGCCTATTGACCAGTGTTCATGGTGCTAGAAAGTACTCTGCATGTTACCAGGGAGAAGGGTAATCATTAATACCACCCAAATGACAAGCCCTCCTGGTGACCTACCACAGCAACCTGCTTACGAGATATACTGGTACAATAGCAGAACAAATGTTATGGGAGCAACCAACCTCCCCACCTCCCTCTTTGGATTTAAGGCCCATTCCATAAGAAAGCACTCACACTTGACACCGATAAAATGGCCAAGAACATGAGACTAGATATGTCATGGGTCTAAGGGAAACCCTAAAACCGATAAAGAAACAAAGCAATAAAATGATTCCTAAAGACATGCCATTGTACCCATAGATAAGTACCTTTCTCAGCCCTCATTAGAGAAGCTGTTTCTTGTAGTAGGTGGGAACTAGCAAAGAAAGTATCTGCATCTGTTACTCATTTGCTATGGAATAATCTTTTTTTACACTGTGAAGATGTGTTTTTGCTAAGGGACTTTCTGATTTGTTTAATAAAAGAACTCACTGACTGGTAGCTAGGCAGAAGGTATAAGCAGGGCATCAAGACCCAGAGGACACTGGGAGGAAGAAGTTTGGAATCTCAGGAGTCTTGAGCAGATGCAGACAGTGAAGGAAGATGAATGTGCTGTGTTGACAGAAGGTACTTCCATGAGGCAGAGTGTAGATAAGAAATAGGGGTTCATTTAAAATGTAAGAGTTAGCTAGTAATAAACCTGAGCTATTGGCTGAACATTTACAATTAATATCAAGTCTCTGAGTGATTATTTTGGGAGTGGTTGCCAGAACACAGAGAAACTCCACCTACACCCACTGGCAGATAGAAAATCAGTTTTCTCCAACACAAAACAAACTCAAATGGTATTTTTGTGGACTTTTTGCTTCATTTTGCTTTGTTTGGGTAATTTTTTCCTTACCTGTTTTTTTCCTGTCAGTTTAGATTTTCATTTTGTGTTTTTGTGGGGGATTTTCTTTTTTCTGTTTTTGTTTCTTAATTTTTGTTTTGTTTGTATTTTTTGTTTTGGTGTTTCATTTTTATTGCATTGAAAGAGAGAAGAGAGGGACTGAAAAAACAAAGTTGGGTGCATAGGGAAGTGTGGAGGATCTGGGAGGAGTTGGGGATTCATCAAAGTATATTGTATGGGAACATTAATAAAAAGTAAACAAAAAATTAAAGTTAAAAGGCCGGGCACTGGTGGCGTACACCTTTAATCCCAGCACTCAGGAGGCAGAGGCAGAGGCAGGTGGATCTCTGTGAGTTCAAGACCAGCCTGGTCTACAAGAGCTAGTTCCAGGACAGGCTCCAAAGCCACAGAGAAACCCTGACTTGAAAAACAAAACAAAGGAAACAAAGAAAAAAAATTAAAGTTAAAAGAACATATAAATCTGAGTACATGATACACAGCATTTTAATCCTTCTCCTTTGAATGTCGTGAGAGTGCTAATCTCTGGGATTTGAAATCCTCCAAACAAGTTCCCAAATAATTGCTTTTGATCGAGCTCACTTCCCAGAATTTGGTACTGGCCATTTCCAGTTACAGAATATGAATCAGAATCATAGCTGATGATTGTGAAAAGTAAAATTTAACATGATTCTTTGCACTTAGAGAATGGAAGGAATATGCTGTAAAATGTTCTTCTGATGTATTTCAGAGTAATCGCCATGTCAGTCCAGCAGGAAGTAATTAGATTTCCTCTATAAGACAGCGTATCTCACATCACACACACGCACATGCATGCACACACACAGGCACACTGTGGATCCCACGGACAGGAGCTACTACAAATGTTCTTGTCTTTGAAGAGAATATGTTCTGACCTTATTTCTCAAGTATTCAGCGTATGTGGCTTGGATTTATTGTCTATTTGCCAATTACCAGTTCCTTGTCAGCAGTATTTATCATTATTACTATTATTGGTGAGTGAATCATCCTTTTCCAGAAAAGCTATTTTCCAGGCTCACCCATCTGAATGCTGGCTCACGGTCCACCCATGGGCGCCAAGACAAGCCTTTCGGATGAGTCTTCTCTGCATTTCCCCATCAAATCCCTTCACTACCCATCTGAGGCCGACAGTCTTCTTTGAACAACTGCCCGCTTTTACATCTTGCAGGATTGATATTTGTCTTCCTCTCAAATGAGAACATTTTTTCCATTCTTCTGAGACGAAGTCAGATATACTTAATAAGACATCATGGAAGGAACAGGCTTGGCTTTCGCCTGGTGGCTTCCAGGACAGATCTATGAACACTGAATCTATGAACACTGCAAATAAAAGGATTGCCGGGAAAGGTTTGAAGACCCACACCCTCCATGTACTTAAAAAATAAGATGGCAAGGGAAATTCTAATCAGTATACTTGCAAAGAGCCACTTCAAATATGTATTTGATTTTTTAAACTAAAAGCCTTTTCTTTTAGTGCCTGGTTAAGAGCACTTGCTGATCTTCCAGAGGACCCAACTCCATTCTCCAGGATCCGTGTCTGGCAGCACACAACTGCTTGTAACTCGAGTTCCAGGAGGTCTAACCCCCGCTTCTGTACTTCATAGGCTCCCACGCTCACATGTGCGCACCTCTCCCATATGGGCACAATTAAAAATAAATGTCAAAACGCCCAGATAAAAATTTTACATTTAAAATAAATTCCAACTTACAAAAAACAGTATCCATGGGCCTTTATATTCTTTACTTGGCTTCCCAAAGGTTAACAACTTACATGACTGAGCTGGTAAGTTTTTGTTGTCATCTTGACACAACCCAGGGTCACCTGGGAACAGGGACCCTTTAATGACAAGTTGCTCAGATCAAATTGGCAGGAGGTTATATCTATAAGGGATGATCTCGATTCGTGACTGATGTGAGAGGGCCCAGCCCACTGTGGGCAGCATCATCCCTAGGCAAAAGAGAGGTAGCTCGGAAAGCCAGAGAGAGCAGCTTTCCTCCCCGGTTTCTACTTTAGTTAATTTAAAAAAGAAAGACATTCCACAAAATAACTGGCTCCTAATAGTCAACCCATAGCTGTCAATCTTGACTGTTCTTAAAGAAGAGTCTCTATCTTGGGCCAGCAAAATGGTTAAGAGGTAAAGAATTTGCTGTGTAAAAGCCTGATGTCCCGAGTCCACAGAACCCACACATGAAAGTGGAAGGAAAGAACCAGCTCCGCAGAATTGCCCTCTGGCCACCACATGCCCTGGCCCACAAAAATAAGTAAATAAAATTTGAAGAAAAATAGCCTCTCTCTTCCATGTTCCTCTGAAATAGTTCTCTATTTGTGAGCAAACAAATGTTGGGGGAGGGCTGTGTGGTGAAATCAGATGATTATTTCCTCCACATGTATGGGGTATCCTGGAAAATGGGGTTGCAATAACAGTGACCCCCAGTAACCAGGACAGATCAGATTTCTGCTCCAGTGGTGAGAAGATGGGCATTTTCCCTTCCTTTGGAATTGGAGCATCTAAGTATCAGAAGTACGTTTCAATGGCTGGATGTGGTGGCACACACCTTTAGTCCCAAAACTGGGGAAGCAGAGGCAGGCAGATCTCTGTGAGTTCAAGTTCAGCCTGATCTATTTAGCAAGTTCAAGGCAAGCCAGAACTACATGGTAAAACCCTGTCTCAAAATCATAAATAAATAAAGGTATGTTTAGGGTTAACACACCTCACACCAAGGGCTTTAGCCCAGCTCTCTCTGTTTTTAATATGTTTTAAAAATATGGTATATTATATAATTAATTAATAATATATATCAAATATAATATGACATATAGTACATGTGTTGTATTTCTTTATTTTTTCCTATGTGTATGGGTGTTTTGTCTGCATGCATGTCTGTGCCCACAAGAAGGTGTCTGAGTTCTTGTGGCTGGAGTTCCAGATAGATGTCAACTGCCCTGTGGGCACTGGAAAAGGAACCAGTGCTCTCAACCACTGAGTCATCGCTCCAGTCCTCTAGGCTTCTCTCTTAAAGTGCAGGCTTGCATGTCCACAGCTTGCTTGTCATCTCCGTTTGCTGTTAATTTGAGGTCATGATTTAACACATCCATAGCAACTCTTGGTATCCACATGTCCACAGCAAATGTTTTTAGCTTTCATCCTTCCCAGTCCCCCACAGGACTCCACTGTTAACCCGGTTTCTTAGACCAAAAATTGTGAAGTTATCCTTGACTCCTCTCTCTTTGTCATCACCTTCTTGCTTTACTGTCAAAGAATATCCAAATCTAGCCACTTCTCACTGGATCTTCTGCCTGCTTCAACCCATCAGCACCAATTCTTTGGGCTCTTACAGTAACTCATACCACTTATAGTAGTACACACCAGTCATCTGCTGCCTTGCGACCTCTCTTTGCAAATGTCCTGTTAACATGTAGGTGGACATTTCTTTCCCACCCACCAGTTCCCAAATAACCAACATAGAGACTTAATATTAATTACAGATGCTTGACCAAAAGTTCAGGCACGTTACTAGCTAACTCTTACATTTAAGTTAACCCATATTTCTTATCTATGCTTTGCCATGTGTCTTCATACCTTTTCTCAGTATGGCTTACCCATTTTGCTTCTCTCTGCACCTGCTTGTAACTGCAGACTCTGCCCTTCTCAGTTTGACTCTTCCACCTAATCTTAGTCTGTTCAGCTATTGGCCAGTCAGCTTCTTGATTAAATCAACCACAATGACATATATTCACCCAGTGTATAGGATTATTCCATATTAACATTTGTATTAATATAAAAATATAAATGTTACAGATGTTTGGTACAGCTGTGTTTAGTCACTGTTCTCAGAATGATATGCTGTTCACTATATTTCATGTGCTTATACATGAGAAGTGGGAATAGATTCTATTTTGTTAAATTAAGTACTGCACAAATCTAGAATCATAAAGCCCATCATGATTTTTTAAAAAATGCATTTCAGGTTTTCAGAAAACATTTGTTTTTGTAAATACACAAGGAGAAAGGAGTAGCAGAATATAGAGAGAGAAAAGATAAGAAGTTCATGATTTGAGCTCCTTGATCAAGCTGAACCTGAAGACATACCTTTCAAACACTGCACTTTCCTAAGCCTTTAAGCTCTTGGAATTTGTTTGGTCTGGTCTCATGTATCCCAGGCTGTCTCTAAACTCACTATGTAGCCAAGGATAGCCTTGGACCTGTGGTCCTCCTTCTGCCTCCTCTTCCCTAGTGCTGTGATTATAGGTGTTGTCTGCCTTACACCATCTCTGACATGATGCTGGACCAAACCTAGGCTCCATACGTGTTAGACAAGTAAACCAACAACTGAAAACAAACAAACAAACTAACTAACAATTGAGCTATGTTCTTAGCCCAAAGCTCCTGTTTTTGATAGGATCTGTTTGGAGTTGGATTTCTAGGAAGAATTTGCAACTATAAGAACCCTGATATGTTATGGACCTAAATCTCAAGCAGCAAAAAATCTGTTACCATCTGACAGCCTACTTCAACAGGTTCGTCACACTTGGGAGGCTTACGACTTACTCAGTGTGGAAGTACTTGTGACTTCACCATAATTCTTTAAGGGTGTTACAACTATTAGGATAACAGAATATTGGCATTAAAAGGAAGAGACCGAGAAACTGCATTACTTTTAAGTAGTCAGAGAGTCAGCAATCATAGCACTTAGGAGGTGAAAGCATTAGGATCAGGGGTTCAAAGGTAGCCTTGGCTATGAGAGACCATGTCTTCAAACACACACATAGGACACTTATTCTAGCTGCCTGAATTTCCCCCCATTACAGGACACACCCGGTCTCATGGGGAAAAGGAATAACAGGATGCTGCAGAACCAAGGGAAACACTAACTCACAGGTTTAAAACAAGAAGAGGGTGGAATGAGGGCCAGCGAGGAAAGACACTTGCCCAGACTTCATCCTTTGATAGTTAAGGCCAAGAAAATGTCAATTCTTTATTCAGACTCTCACAGCTACTTTCAGTGGCACAGTTGGGACCAGAAACCAAAGCCTCTTGGCTCCCAACCCCACACTCCTTCCAGAACACAAATGTGCAATTTCTCTTGTCTGGTGTTTTTCTCTGTTTTTCCTTTCTCTAAGCTTTTGGAGATGAATTGTAGTTTTGGAGATCAAATATTAAATCTCCATTTCAGTAGTTGACCAATGGAACACTCTGAAGATGAAGAAAGGAGAGAGAGAGAGGAAAATCTCATCTGGTGTTCCAGAATTTTCCTGCCCAGAAACCCTCAAGAGTTCAAGGCATTGGCTGCCGTCTGTACTTCCAAGTCCTGAAACATTTTCTTCTAAAGTCTTTTGGCTCTGAGGTCTTTAAATTACATTGGACTTGAATTAATTCCTAAAGGCCTTTTCATAAACACTGAGCTCTGTAATGAAAGAAAAAGAACAGGAGGAAAATCAACTTTTAAAGTACAAGGAAAAAGAAAACATCCACTCAAGTGTGTGACACTTGAGGAGCACTTTAGTGTGTGTGTGTGGGGTGACTAAATAGAAGACATTAGGTGACCCCAGGGTTTGAAGAGCTGGGGGTCTACTCTTCAGAGAGCTGTTTACAGAAAAGATAAGCCCTTGGTGAAAGTGTAAATGGGCAATACCATTGCTGGTACCTCTAATCTGTCCCTCTGTGAACTTCCAGTAGCCATCATCATCTTGTTCTCTATGCTCTCTCTGTTGGCTCTCAATCTCTTTACAGTCTTTGATGCGATAGAAATGACAAGTTTGTAGTTATCTGGAGACCTGAAACTCTGAAACTTCACTACTAAGTCATTTGTGCTTCGAAGATTGACTCTGCCATGGGGCGCCACCTCATCTGAGGTCAGTCCGTGCTGTGGTTTGGATATGATTGATTTGTGCCCAGAAGGGTTATGTGTTGGAACTCTGGTTCCCAGTGCAGTGATGTGAGGGAGAGGTGGAAACTTTAAGATGCAGGTATTGAACGATTGGAAATGTTGCCCTTGAAAAGTCTCCAGCCTTGGTATTTTGTTTCAGCAATGTAAAACAGACAAAAATAGCACAGGGGAGTACCGTACCCTGTGACTAACCAGTGATACAGTACAAAAGTCCATCTCTGTGGAAGGAACCAGATCATTTCTGATCTCCCCACAGACTGGCCAAATTGGTAATGAGCCTTGCATTGTAATACACTCTACCAAATCCTCGCCATATCCTTTCTTTCCTTGTGCTTTCAATTCAAAGACACCGCCCAATAAGTGACTCATGGGACCTTTGTTTTATATGTGGTATTTTATTGGTAAAATTCTGTAGGGCACATGACATGTTTTCTTACTAACATCTAGTTTACATGAGTGCTGTGGAGGTAGCTCATTCACAAGTAACATGTAAGATTCTGTGCTCAATCCTCAGTATTTTTTTTAATATGCTTTTTGTTACAGTATACACTGGAAGCCCTCCTGACTCTACCTTCTGTCTCTTTTCTATTTCTTTCCTCAATCTACACTCTCCTTCTCAGGAATGTATGGTCCTGGCAGCTGAAACAATATATCGTCCTTTTGTGTGTATGTGTGCCAGTTTGAACTGGATTTTAGACAGAAGACTATGATATCAGAAAACTTTCTTTGAATTCTGGTATACCACAAGATCTGTGGTTCTCAACCTTCCTAATGCTGTGACCCTTTAATACAATTCCTCATATGATCTGCAACCATAAAATTATTTTGTTGCTACCTCTTAACTGTAATTCTGCTATTGTTATAAATTGTAATGTAAATATCTGATATGTAGCAAAACATGCAAAGAAATGTTTAAGGATATCTCATATGCAGTCCCTATAGGGGTTGTGACCCTTATGTTGGGAACCGTTGCACAAGATCCTGGAATGCCATCAAATGTCTCTAAACCTGTTTCCCAAGCAGGAAAACAAGAAAACTACCACCCTGCCTACCTCATATGTAGAAAATGCAATCCTAGACCTTTGAACAGTTCTATCACAGCAAAGACCCATATAAATTCAACAACTGGTGTTATCAATCTCTTTGCAGACTTTTCTGCCAGCACAGACTCCACTCAACTTGTACTTAGGTGGGCTCTGACTTCCAACAGGCCTCACCCATCATTGCTTTTCCAGTTGCCTTGAGAAAACACCCTGACAAAGCGACTTAACAAATGAAGGCTTAGTGCTGACTCCCAGTTCAATGTGGACTTCATCACGAAGAGAAACTTCAAGCAGCTCTCATATCAGGTTCACAATCAGGAAGGGAGGGCAGTGAAGGCGTGCAGCCGGACAGCTCCCTTTCTCCATTTCACGTGGCTCCGGATCCTCTGCAGAGGGAATGGTCCGGCCCGCGATTAAGAAGGGTCTCCCTCCTTGATTAGCATCACCAAGATAGGTAAACACATCCAGAGCCCTATCACCCGAAGGCCAATCTCTCAGGTGATTCTAGATCCGGTCACATTGAAAATCAATATTAACAACAAGGTCTATCTAACAGCCCTGTGAGTAACAACACTTGCCATGACAGCCTGATGGCCCAAGTGTACCCCTCAGAACCCAGGCAAGGGTTGAAAGATGGAGCTGACTCCAGAATTGGGCTCTCACCTCCATACGCATATATAGCATGGAGTGCATGCCCCTCCCCCAGATACACACTAGTGGTTTGAATAGTGGCTCTCATAGACACATGTATTTGAATGCTTGGCCATAGGGAAGGATACTCTCAGGAGGTGTGACCTTTTTGGAGTAGATATGGTGTTGCTGGAGGAAGTGTGTCACTGTAGAGGCAGGCTCTGAGGTCTCCTTGTGCTCCAGCCACACCCAGTGTAACACAGACTCCTTCTGCGGCCTACAGACCAAATTGTTGAACTCTCAGCTCCTTCTCCAGCACCATATCCCACCATGACAATAATGGACTAAACCTCTGAAACTATAAGTCAGCCCCAATCGAATGTTTTTTGTTTTTTGGTAAGAGTAACCATGGTCATGGCATCTCTTCACAGTAATAGAAACCCTAACATAGACATGCATACACAATAATAAATTAAATTAAATTAAAACAAATGCCATCACACTGTAAGTGTCACACTGTTCCTATTGACCCTCCTGTGCTGTCCCCCAGAGTATCTCAGTAGATCAAGCGTCATAGTCGTGACCTGCTTGCCAGTAGACACATTCCTGTTTGAGACCTCTTCCCTTACCTGTTTCCCTTTGTGTTCTTCTATCAGTGCTTCCTGTGACCTCATTCAGAACAGATTCCATGCCCTCAGATACCTGAGTCAGACTGTTTCTGTGTGAACTGAAGTGAAGAAAACAGCTTTTAACGGCCTAGTAGACAAGCCTGTCTATGATTTGTATGTGAAGGATACATTGCTGGGTTTCGGTTACAATGTTTGGGACTTGTTATCAAGGCCATTTGCCACACAAACGCTATGAAGACAGAGAACAGCCAGCTCTTTATTTTCCAAACACAATGTTTGTTTTCGAAATGATGGCGAATGTGTCCCCTTGAACGTGTTCTGTAGGTGTGCTGGTTTGAATAGGAATGGTCCCCATAGACTCAGGGAGTGGCATGTTAGGAGTTGTGGCCTTGTTGGAGTAAGTATTGCATTGTTCAAGGAAGTGTCTCTCAGTTCACTTCCTGCTGCCTGAGGATCAAAATGGAGAACTCTCAGCTCCTTCTCTAGCACCATGTCTGCCTGTACACCGCCATGCTTCCCACCATGACGATAATGGACTAAAGCTCTAGACCTGTGTGCCAGCCCCAAATAAATGTTTTCCCTTATAGGTTGCTGTGGTCATGGTGTCTCTTCACAGCAATAAAACCCTAACTAAGACAGTAAGTATGGTAGTTTGAAAGAAAATCATCAGGCATGTGTCAGGGGTGTCTCTGAATGGAGGTGTAGTAGAAAAGCCACTGTGTGAAGCCGTGAAGTTGAAACCTGGATTACCTTAGAGATCCCAAGATGTTAGAGATGCCAGAGTTGTGAGATACCTGCTGAAAGAGCTGCTAACAGGGAGTGGAACCAGCACAAGAGAAAGAAGGGTGACACCGTCAACAAACATAACAGGGTTGGAGATCTGAAGAGCATTTTGACATCAGACGTGGCGATGCAGCATTTGGAGTTTGCCAGCTGGGTTTTGATGTTGCTTTTGTTCAGTGTTTCCTTACTATGTTCTCTACTCTGTGTTTTGGAATGGTGATGTATACCCTGTGCCATTATATATTGGAAGTATGTGATCTGCTTTTAGATTTTGATTTTTAGAGAGGGATTACAGTTAAGAGATTGCCATGAGTCTTAGAAGAAACTTTGGGCTTTGAAACAAGATTGAGATTGTTATAGACTATGGGGACTTTCAAAGTGTAACTGATGGAATTTTGCATTATGATATGGCTACAAGTCTTTAGGGACCAGGGAGTAGAATGTGGTGGTTTAAAAGAAAATGGCCTCCAAAGGGAGTGGCACTATTAAGAGGTGTGGCCTTGTTGGAGGCATGTGTCACTGTGGGGTGGGCTTTGAGGTCTCTTTTGCTCAAGCTTCCCTCAGTGTGACTATCAGTCAACTTCCTGTTGCCTGTAAGATTCAGCATTCTCAGCTCTTCCTCCAGCATCACATTTGCCTGCATGTTGGCTTGCTCCCCATCATGATGATATTGGACTAGATTTCTGAAACTGTAAGCAAGCCACCAAATTTAAATGTTTTCTTTATGAGTTACCGTGATCATGGTGTCTCTTCACAGCAATAGCAAACCCTAACTAAAACAGCAGGTAAAAGGACAAAGGTTCACTAAACACCCATGTTATCTTAAAAACAGGTGAAACAGAGTGCTTGTTATAGAATCACCGACACACTCAACTTCAGTATAAATACATGGGAATATGTTTGTACTCAATGACAAAGTCACATGGAGATGGTTGAGGTCAAGACATGTTTACTATGGCTTAGAGCAGATCTTTCACAAGGAAAGATGATGAATGAGATAACTCTTAATGAGCCAACCGTGAGTCTAAAAATTAACTGCACGTGACACCAGACCCAGTGGTAAGCACAACACTGAAACAGAGGAAACAGAGGGTCTTTCTAAAGTTTTCTGTTAGGCCCCCAACTCCTATCAGCAACACTGTGTGGGAGTATATTATTAGGGTGTTATTTTCTTTTTTTAAAAACGATTTATTTATTTATTATGTATACAGTATTCTTAGTATTCTGCATGTATGCCTGCATGCCAGAAGAGGGCACCAGATCTCATTACAGATGGTTGTGAGCCACCATGTGGTTGCTGGGAATTGAACTCAGGACCTTTGGAAGAGCAAGCAGTGCTCTTAACCACTGAGCCATCTCTTCAGCCCTAGGGTGTTATTTTCAAAAGGAGAAAACACCAGTGGTATAAAGAAGAATTAGAACTGTAGTAGATGGTTTGGTGGCTTGTTTAGAAGACTCTAGGTTTGGGGAGCTGGGCTAATGCATCCCATTGTCTGTTTCCTGGGGTGGTGGCCCCGACAATCATCTTGACAGTGGCCTGTCACTTGTAATGTCACTGGGAAAGTTTCTCCCTGATGACTACCTTCCACCCCTCTCTCATTCTGCCATTTTCCTTCTAAACCATGTACTTAGGGTTGACTTCAGGCAGTGGAGTGTTGTGATTTCTTTATTTCTATTACTATAACAAAACACTTGAGACTGAGAGATCTCTGTGATACAGAAATTTATTTCTCATGTGGCCAAAAGTCCAAGTTCAAAGTACCAGTCCTTGGGCTGGTGATGGCTCCAATGCTGCAGCTGCTATGTGAAGACAGGACAGCAAGTCGAATGAAAATTGAGTAAAATTTGTCATAAGCGTTCCAAATAGTTCATGGCCTCACCATCAAAAGTGCCATGAAGACTGTTGATCTTAGGACAGTGGTGGCGCACACCTTTAATCTCAGCACTCCAGAGGCAGAGGCAGGCGACTCTCTATGAGTTCAAGACTAGCCTGATCTACAGAGCAAGTCCCAGGACAGACAAGTCAATGTAGAAATCCTGTCCTGAACAACTAAAACAAAAAGATTGTTGATCTTAATGTTATCACATGGGCGGCATTATTGAGGGCACATTTCAGCGATAACATAACTCATATCGTGTTTACTGTTCCACCCAATTCCTGCCATTATTCACAGAGCCATAGAAGAGCAAAGGTTCAAAGATACAGATTCAAAGGACTGCTACCTGCCTCCTCTTGGGATGAACTAGGATGAAATGCCAGTTTTATAGGATGGTTTGTGGAGGCCCAAAAATGTGAGCCTATTTCCACTTTGGTTTTTTTTTTTTCTATTTCCATTTTGACCAAAGGTCAGAGAGTTGGAACTTAACCTCTATTCCTTCGAGATTATTGTGTTTCTATCTCAAACAAAGATCCCACCTAGATTTAGATTAGAGTTCTGCTCTCTCAAGGTTATTGTCAACAGGTGTGGCTAATATCCAAACCTCGTATTTCAGGAATAGAGAAGTAGATAAGTCTCTACCTCAAACAAAAGTCTAAGGATCCAACTAAGACTTCAGTTCCCTTAAGGAGATAACTTTGGATTCCACCGAGGGAGTGGTTTGCCTACAGAATGTTTTGGTCTAGGGTGTGAGCGTGACTTGTTTTGTTCTAGCAATAGAATGTTTAACTATGAATGTAGTCTGAGACCTTCAATTGGTATGTTCATTTCCTTGTATCATGTTAATGTAGTGTTTTGTCTTACTCCTAGTTTTGGGGGTTGGGGTATTTAAAGCAATTGGAAATTAAATGCAGGCAAATTTCAGTACTCACTGGAATTCCCTCTGTAATGGTTTAGCTAAAATGGAGCCGTTTCCTGAGGGGTGCAGCAGGCCATGAGGGGCAGCTGGGTCCCACATCCAAGGCCTCTTTAGGTTCCAGGTGGGTGGGTGGGAGGCATAGGGTGTGAGACCTCGGAGAGTGGTTGGTGGGGCAGCCAGTCCCATAAGGAGCTGCGGCAGGTGAGAGACAGAGAAGGATTAGGCACGCCATGCAGAGACAGATATAGTTTATTCAGTGGGTTTTGGAAGGAAAGGGAAGTGGGAGAGAGGGAGAGAGAGAGAGAAAGAAACAGAGAGATGGGGGCAGGGGACAGGAGAGGAGAGGAACCACAACAGCTTGGGGTGGGGGGTAGAGGACATGGGGGACAGAGAGAGCACAGGCTGAAAGAGGAAGGAAGATCTGCTTGCCTCATTCCCACCTCGCCTTAAGAATGCTGGAATCACAGATGTGTGCCATCACATCCGGTTTTTATTACATGGGTTCTGATCAAACTCAGATCATCAGGCTTGTGTGGCAGGCCCTTTTATCTGCTGAGCCACTTTGTAAGCCCGAGCTCATGCCATCTTAATGTCCATTGATGGTTTAAAATAAATTCACACCGGGGCTGGAGAGATGGCTCAGAGGTTAAGAGCACTGGCTGCTCTTCCAGAGGTCCTGAGTTCAAATCCCAGCAACCACATGGTGGCTCACAACCATCTGTAATGAGATCTAGTGCCCTCTTCTGGACGGCAGGCATACATGGAGGCAGAATGTTGTATACATAATAAATAAATAAATCTTTAAAAAAATTAAAAAAAAAATAAATTCACACGTAAGCTCCACGAGTAAATTGCTGCGCGGGAGCTAGTTTGGATTGGGTGTCGGACAACTTGAAAGAACACTGACTACCACAAAACGTTCACACATCCTTGAAAGCACAGTCTCTTGGATCTATGGAAAACAACCTGCTTGTTAAGCAAACGTTTTGAAACCATATAAATTTCTCTGAAGTTCAAGGCTCTCCCGTCCTCAAAGAAACTTGAATAAGAATTTGAAACATTTCTGAACAACCGGAATGAGCTCAGCTAAGCCGAGAACATTCCTGAGCTGTGTCTCAGCACCACGCTGAGAAATCATAACAGAGGCTGGAACCTTAGAAGGTTGAGCAAAGTCAGAGTGAAGAGACGCGAGGAGCTCTGAGTTAGGAGTCTGACAGCAGATCTTCACTAAACCAGCAGGCTAAGTCTTCCAGCTGCCCGTTTGCTCAGATTTCCCCGGCCACGAGCTCTCTTTGTTCCCACCGTTTGCTTCCTGCCATTCATCAGTCAGCTTTCTTGGGGAGAGGAATGCCAGTGTGCCAGTGTTTTCTTTTCAAACGACTTCTAGGAATTACCTTCAGTTTGCTTGGCTAAATTCTCTACTGCATATACTGCTGCAAAAGGACATTGTGTCTCATTTCTGCTGAAAGAAAACCTGAATAGTGAGAGAACATAATTGCTGACAACTCATTAAAAAAAAAAAAAAAGAAAGAAAGAAGAGAAAAAACCCTGCCACTGGTTCATTTTGATCTTGAAGTCCTTGACTTACCTGTATAATGAGAACACAGACTGGATCTGAGATCCTTCCGGCTCCCCGACCCCAGCATCTGCTGTGATGAGTCAACAACAGAATTTGCAGCTGTCTGCTTTTTCTGTTTCTCTAATCTCTTACCTTGACCTCTACCCATCTCTCCACACTGGCAAGATCAAAATGGTTGCTATAATACTACAAGACCTCAGAGCTTCATGCTGGCTTTCTGTCACACAAGAGAAAAGGGTTCAGAATTTCCACTAAGATACTTGAATCATCTGTCACGGGGTACATGCTTGTCCTCAGCAGTCATGTAGCCATGGCTGAGTAGTAGGATGGATTGTGGTGACTGGATGGAACTAGGCTACGTGTCCATTCCATGAGTCAGGATGAAAGACCTCCGGATCGGGGAGACTCTCGCTCAAGTCTCGGGACAACACGACCCCCCAGGAACTCACGAGAGACCGTCCTTGCTGCAATCACAAGAGGTTTATTGACAAGTACCAGCGCTGGGGTCAAGACTCATAGCCCACTCAGGGGAGGAGTTCGACCCCAAGTAGCTGGGAGAAGAAGCTTTTAAGGGAAGAAACCACAACCCAGTAATCCAAAGGGGGTGGGGAGGGCGTCATTGGAAAATTCTGAAAATACCAGTGATCATCACAAGGGGGTAACTCCCTGTTTATTCTCAAGATTATAATCTAACTTTATCTTCAGCTAGTTCCTGAAACAGAGTCTTTGACCCGGCTAACCTAGATTTTTTTGGCTCTTCTCTTCCTGCTAGAGAGGTCTGGATTTATCCGGGTCTTTCAAGAACTGGACCCAGAGCTCCCTACCCCAGTCCCTGGACCACCAGATTCCCAAGAAGAAACCTTCAGCTTTGATAAGGGAAATGATTACTGGGAAGGGAACCAACAAATGCTCATGTCATCTCCAGGGACTGGACACCTCCATACCTTCATTATTCCTGTTTTGTCCCCTTTTTATGGTTGATATCTTAGTTTCCTTTCTGTTGCTCTAATAAAACACCTTGACTAAAAACAACAGAAGAAGGTGGAGAGATGGCTCAGCAGTTAAAGGGCACTGGCTACTCTTCCAGGGGACTTGAGTTTGGTTCCTAGCACATATACCAGGGCACACATAACCACCCACAACTCCAGTTCCAGGGGATCTGACACTTTCTTCTGGCTTCCACCGGTACTGCATGTACATGTTGCATAGATTGATAAGCAGGCAAAACACCAATACACATAAAATAAAGGGAAAATTTTTAAAGCAATTTAGGGAGGAAAGGTTTTATTTCAGCTTGCAAGTTATAGTCCATCATTGAGAGGAGTTAGTAGGGCCGGAATTACAAACAGAAGCTAGAAACAGAAATCATGGTGGAATGTTGGTGCTGACTCACTCACAGGCTCATGATTTTTGTCCTTGTCAAAACTACGTGTCCAGGGAATGGTGCTGCTCACAGTGGGCTAGTCTCTTATGCAATGTTCTGCTCTCCATCTGAGATAGTATACGTCAGCCACTCTTCCCCAGCCAAGTCTTCATTCTGGTAGGGTGAGCAATTTGCCAACTAGAATATGATTCTAGTCTCATGTAATAAAAGATGGTTCCTCAGCAATCACTGCTTTATACAACAAAAACAAAAAACCAAGAGGAATAGTTGAAAGGGAGCTGACCAAGCAGCTGTTCTAGAATCCTGTATGTTTCTGGAGGTGCTGAAGATAACTTTTCAGCAGTATTTTTCTAACAGGCATTTGATGGACGCTTTGCTGATTGATAAGTCTGATTGATAAGATTCATCAAGCTGATAACTAACATCAATGAGAAGCTAAGAAAGCTGATGGGTAGATTGTCACTATTATCATGAGTTAGACAAGTTTGTACTGATCAGTGTTTGAAATAGGTCTTGATGCCTTGCTTAATCATAGCAAATACTGTAAAATGAATATGGTTGATTGGGACAAAGTACCCATGATGGTTGAAATAGTCTGCACCCCATTTACTGGAATGTTATTTGGGATATTTCAGTGGTTTGGTGGATAGTGAGAGGTGTCAGAATGTCTCATAGCTTTTAATTGATGAACTATTTGTTCAGTCTGGGAAAAGTTACATAATTTCTCTGAGTATCAGGTTTCTACACTGGTGAAACAGGAGGAAAAAATGCTTACCCTACTTATTTTTCAAAGTTATTAAAAAGATGTGGCTTGGGTTCTTTTAAGCAGTAGCTTGATGTTTTTCAATGCAGAATGAAAAATATTCATATGGAAAAAATGTCAGTGCCTTAAGGGAAATTTGGTGAGTAATTTGTCCTGTATAATATACCCTTGTACAGTACATTTTGTACATCAAGTGAAAAATTTAAAGTCATCAAGAAGTGAAAGACCTCCGGATCGGGGAGACTCTCACTCAAGTCTCGGGATAACACGACCCCCCAGGAACTCACGAGAGACCGTCCTTGCTGCAATCACAAGAGGTTTATTGACAAGTACCAGCGCTGGGGTCAAGACTCATAGCCCACGCAGGGGAGGAGTTCGACCCCAAGTAGCTGGGAGAAGGGGTTCTTAAGGGAAGAAGCCACAACCCAGTAATCCAAAGGGGGTGGGGAGGGCGTCATTGGAAAATTCTGAAAATACCAGTGATCATCACAAGGGGGTAACTCCCTGTTTATTCTCAAGATTATAATCTAACTTTATCTTCAGCTAGTTCCTGAAACAGGGTCACTGACCCAGCTAACCTGTATTTTTTTTGGCTCTCCTCTTCCTGCTAGAGAGGTCTGGATTTATCTGGGTCTTTCATCTCCCCTCTTCTTCTAGTACCTAGTTCTAATCATAGAACTAGATTTTAGTATCTTCTTGACCTTGTAAAGCGCTGAATTGGTGGCGTAACATCAAAATCTGAACAGCATTTATTCTTTATCTAATGAAGGTAATTAGTTCATTTAATATACATGGACCTATAATCAGTAGCAGAAGCAAAAATTAGGAATGGTCCCATAAGGGAAGATATCAGAGTAGTCATCCAAGGAGATCTACTAAACCAGCTCTCAAACCATCCCTGATGTGCTTCTCTGTCTCTTTGTCTTTTCTCTAACCTTTCTCTAAGTTTACTCATGGAGTCTTTACTTACTCCTGAATGGTCCACATAGAAACAACATTCCTCTCTGAGAGCAGTGCATAATTCTCCATCTTTTAAGAATAACAAATCTAATCCCCTTCTATTCTGTAAGACCACTTCTGAGAGGGAAGTCAATGACTCTTCGAGTTTGGAAATAGATTGTTCTAGAGCCCTCAAATCTTCATCCATGTCTATTCTTAATTCATTAAAGTACTGAGGAGCCTGTATTAGGGCAGCAGTACCTGTCCCAATACTGGCAGCTACCCCAAGGCCCAGGATTACTGCTAGTGTCAGAGAAATAGGTTCTCATCGAAAGTGAGTTGGGTGCTTGTCAAACTCATCTTCAAGTGTGTTAGCTGGATGATAAAAGACCCTAGGTACCAGTTGTACAAGCACACAGTAATCTTTGTTATCATTAAAAACTGATGTTGACACGCAAGGTGTCAGGCCTGTACTACAAGCCCACCATTTATCTAAACCGGGGAACCAAGTACTTGATGTCAGGAGTCTTAGGGCTCTTAAGAGTCTCATTACATAACCTCAGTAAGAGTCAGCCTATGATTAGTCCTCCAAACACAAGCCTCCTGACTGGTGGTGGTGTTAAAAGCCCCGGATACTGCAATTTGGGTAGTTCAGGAGCTCGCTTCACATGGGAGGCCTGGATCCAGGCAGAGATGCATACTTCTTTCAGTTGTTCCCAGGTCTGGCATCTCACCACTTCAAGGGCCTTTAGGTGGGCAAATAAAGGTCTAGAAAGAGTAGCATCAGGATTATACACTCCACCCGACTCAGTGAGCGGTGGTGGTCCCCCACATAGGATCTCATAAGGGGTGAGTTTAAATCGCCCTAGGGGTGTTCCGAACCCGGAATAGGGCAAAGGGAAGGAGGGCTGTCCAGCCATTCCTGCAGGTCTCTAGGGCCAATTGTCAGGTTCTCTTTTAAGGTTCTAGTCATCCTTTCTACCTGACCTGACTCTGGGTCAGTAAGCACAATGTAATTTCCAATTGATCCCCAGTTGGGTGACCAGTCCCTGACTTTACCTGGGCAACAAAGGCAGGTCCATTATCAGACTTGATTACCTTGGGTATCCTGAACCTTGGGAAGATTTTTTTATGATCTTCTTAGCCACCACATTGGCTGTCTCAGTCCTGGTAGGAAAAGCTTCTACCCAGCCTGAAAAAGTATCTATAAAAACTAATAAGTACTTGTTACCATATCTGGCTGGCTTAATTTCTGTAAAATCTACCTCCCAGTAGGTCCCAGGCCAGTCGCCCCTGAGCCTCTTCCCAGGAGTATATATGGAGTGTCCTGCACTAGTCATAGCACAGGCCGTGCAGTTTTTAACTACTTCTTCTGCCAAGTCAGAGAATCCCAAACATATTAGTCGGAGGACCTAACCACATCTTTTAGTTTCTTGGCCCACAAGTGGGTCAGGTAATGTAAGCTGGTAACATATTTGCCCTTCTTTTTGTGGGAGGACTAGTTTTCCTCCTTCTGTCTCTACTGCCCCATATGGGGCTTTCTTTACCAGTTCTAATTTGTCCATAACTTGATAGTCCTCGGGGGTGTATCTAAAGTTGGTTTCACTGATATCATAATAATCTTTAGGCTCTTTGACTGCCAGGATCATTGATCCTTGGGATGCCTGTTTTTTCTTTATTTTTTATGTCTTTTCCTGCAGATGTTAACAATCCTCTGTATATTTATCAAACTATTTTTTTTCTCTGCCTTTACTAAGTTTCTTTCCTTTCTTCAGTATCTAATCACATTTTTGAGCATACTGTATGTTTTCAGAGGTTTTCTCAGTCTGGACCTGGCTTTCCGTGTGCCCACAACATGAACCAAGTCTTGAAGGGCCAAGACCTGATAGGAAAGGGTACTTTCGCATAGCTAGCACTTACAAGCTTGCCTGAGCGACTGCAGCATTTGTGCACTGTGGCTCCAGGAATATGTTCTCCCTTTGCTCTTCTGTGTATCTGTAGGCTACTCTTGTAGTTTTGCTTAACACATGGTGTTGGCAGCTTGCTCTGTCTTGCTTGGGTCAATCCACCAGGCTACCCCACTGGTTTTTTGGCTGCAGCCTCGGCAGTGGGCATTCCTACCTAGTCTCTGACAGAGGAGTGCACCAGCTGCTCATAGGCACTATGTTTGGAATCTACAGGCCTTCATGTTGTATGCCAAAAGCAATAGGTCTTTCTTTGGACCGCCAGCTCCCAAATAATGACATAGAGACTTCTTATTAATTATGAAAGCTGATCTAAGCTTAGGCTTGTTTCCAACTAGACATTAAAACTTAAATTAACCCATTTATATTAATCTGCATTCTTCCATATGGCTCACTTCCTCTCCTCCATACTGTACATCCAACTTCCTCCGTATCTCATTGATGAATCTCCACCTCTCTGATTCCTTCCCAGAGTTTCTATCTCTGTCTGTAAGTCCCACATATCTTCTCCTGCCTAACGATTGGTCATCCAGCTCTTTATTAAACCAATCAGAAGGTGCCTTACACAGGTAAGGAAGGACAGAGTGTGATCAAATATTCTACAATGATCTGGCATCCTATTCTGTTAATTATATCCCAATGGTGAAGATCAAGTTTCCCCAAAGACATCCGATGTGCCATTTAGCAGAAAGTAGTCTAATGATAATGTCACCCCCTCCCCCTTTTTTAACCCCTGATTGTTTATCAACAGTAAACAAAAAAGAGAAAAATGTAAGCCCCAACCCCTCGTAGAGCTGTAAGACTTGCACTTCTTTCTTTAGACATAAAGGACATTAGATACCAAGTTGTTTTAAATGCTTGGATTGTCTTCCAGATTGCTATTCCTAAATTATTGAATAATAGTATGAAATTGCTTTAAAAATCATATTGATATGTAATACTATAAGCTTAATACATCCTCAATGTACTGTATATAATAATATTAACTTGCTTTTAAAACATAGTCTTATCTAAATGGCATCAAGGTGAAAATGCAAAATTTATTCTTTAAAAAAATTAGATTAATTTTACATGCTTATAGTTGTGAGCCACCTTGTGTGTGTTGGAAACTGAGCCCAGGTAGTCTGCAGGAATAACAAGTGCTATTAACTGCTGAGTCATCTCTCTAGTCCCTCAAAATCTGTTTTTTAATCTTAAATGCAATGAAAAAAATGTTTAATGACATAAAATCTGGTCCTAGAACCCAGTGGAAACTGGTATACAATTTTCTTACCATTTCAACCCCAGTGGGCTAATGTAGGTGGTCACTGCTTGTTCATTTCTGGCTGCCCAGACCCAAAATAATCACACAGAAACTATATTAGTTACAACACTGCTTGGCCTATTAGCTCAGGCTTTTTATTAACTAACTCTTACAGCTTAAGTTAACCCATTTCTATTATTCTGTGTGTCACCACAAGACTGTGGCTTACTGGGTAAAGTTTCAGCATCTGTCTTCTTCAGCAGCTACATGGCATCTCTTTGACTCTGCCTACTTTCTCTCTATATCTGTTTGGATTTTCTGCCTGGCTTTATTCTGCCCTGCCATAGACCAATGCAGCTTCTTTATTAATCAATGGTAATAAAACATATTCACAGCATACAGAGGGGAATCCACATCAGGCTAAGAAGACAATGATATGAGCAAAGCAGGCTAAATGAGGATCCATTCCTTGGGTGGCCACTGTCCTTTCCAGGCACTGCTTTATTTCTGCCTTTGGATTCTGGGCTACAAGACTCTAGTATTCTCACTCTTGTGACATTTTTTTTTCATCTCTTTTCAGACAGGGTCTCACTAAGTAGCCCTGGCTAGAACTTACTATGTAAACCAGGCTGGCCTTGAAATTTACAGATATCTACCTGCTTCTGACTCCCAAGTATCGAGACTAAAAACATATGTCACTATACCTGGTTCTTGTGACTTTTCCTTAAGATAGTGTGAGCTGGTCCCATGGTTTGTATATGGTTTGGCTGTATCCCATGGAGGATCACATCCTGGCAGCTTGGTTCCCAGTCTGACATTGTTCACCTAGGAGGACCTTAAAGAGGTAAACCAGGGACTGGAGAGATGGCTCAGTGGTTAAGAGCACTGACTGCTTTTCCAGAGGACCCAGGTTCAATTCCCAGCACCCACATGGCAGCTCACAACTGTCTGAAGATCCACTTGCAGGGGATTTGACACTTCACATCAATGCACATAAAATAAATATTAAATAAATAAATAAATAAAATAAGAGGTGAACCAATGCTGGAAGTAATTAAGTCAATGCAGGCATCACTATCTAAAGAGGTTGGTTGGTCTTCAGAGTTTATGTGGCTCTCCTGGAAATAAGGCCGCTTCATGTAATCTATTTCATCTGAAAGCAATCAACCTTCTGGTATGTGTTTTCTCCATTATGTTGTGACCCAAGCAAAAGGTTCCTCAATGCTGAGTGGACAAGGTCACTTGACCGTGGACTCCTTTTATTTT